>MDKH01167715.1:0-15105 GCA_005239495.1 Nicotiana undulata | reverse complement strand
GCGAGAGTGGGGTAGGGGTTGAGGGTGGGGAGTGGGGGTAGGGGGTGGGGATGCAGAAAAAAATAGAAATTTAAAAATTACAAAAAAAGTAAAAATAAAATTTTCTTTCGCGGAAAAAAGCAGAAATTTTAAAATTAAAAAAAAGTAAAAGTAAATACTTTTTGTGTGGGGGAGATGGGCGTGGGACGAGTGCATAAGGGTAAGGAATAAGATGACAAAAGTTGATAAGTAGTTTTAGAAAATATTTTTCAAAATATTTAAGCCAATTAAACGTGAAAAAGTTAAAAAATATTTTCTGAAAAATATTTTAAAGTTATAAAGTGTGTAGAAGAGATATTTTTTCCCCACAAAATCCAGAAGAGATTTACCAATATTAGAACAAGATTACAATTTCGTCATCTTATTTCTTCTTTATTTCTCATTTCCGTCAACACCTATGCTCACGCCCAAGCAAGCTCTGAAAATGGAATGCCACTTTTGCTTCTTGTAAGTTTTTCTTCTTTTTTCCTTTTTGGGGGAAAGATTCTTCTAAATAGAATATGCGCTCTGAACCTTGCATTGCTTTGTTGAAGCAACATAAAGGATACTCTTTTTTCTACTTTTAGATGTGGAACAACATTGTAAGATTTGTAGATACTCAATTAATGAGAAACACCAACAGAAAGAAGATACAATATTCAATTGTCCATTTTGTAAAAGCTGGAATTTAAAGATCGTATCAATGATTTCACAGTGGCGTAGTCACTTTTTTCTTTGGGTTGATAAATTACTGACATTTCAAAACTGACAGTGGTGTAGTCACCTATGTAACATTGACTCTTCCTCTATCCGTGTTCAACTGGTACCAAATGCTTACCATACATGTGATGTAGGACTTGATTGTACTAATTTGAATTCTAATTATGGATATTATTTGCATCTGTTCAGGAAACAAGTGAAGATAGTTTAGGAGAAACTTTTAAACTTCAATGTGATACCACACCGCCTTTGGGATCCATCTAGTAAAAATAATGACATTCAATATCCTTAATGATCATGTATAAATATGTCTTTCAATGTCTTAATTAATAAGTATTGAAGACATGATTATGTAAATAAAAGTGTACCATCTCTAAGCTTTTAGATGAGATGGTCACACACTTCAACAATAAGATGAAGCCTTTGGCAAATTCATTTAAATCTCAACCATACTATTTGGTGAACATTGTCGCTCGACCAGTTATGACTGTCTCATGTATGCCAATCTATATATGATTTGGTTCTTAATAAATTTGACCACATTAGCTTGCTTGACTGATTCTGTTGACTAGGCTTACCCTCTTGGCGAAGTAGTCCATTGTCATGAAGATACACTCGTGTTTTTTTTTTTTGAAGGAGAGATTTCCTCAGTGAAACCCATTCTCTTCCCTTGAACAGCTAATGTTGAAGATCGATATAATTATTCAGTTGGTACCCTCTTTCCTCACTCACGGTTATTGCTAAGAAGTATCATTGACAGATTAAAAGAACGAGAGATTCTTGTAAATATGTGAGGTATTAAGAAGCATTAAAGGAATGTGAAAAGAACTTGTAAATAAAGTGAGTATTGTAAATTCAACATGAAGAATTTGAATTATTTGATAAAAAGAGAAACTTGATATGTTGGATGCAAATGATGATGGCCACTACTATATAGTATATACAGTCAATTAGCATTTTTATAAATACTGAAACTAGCTGCTGGGCTGCCTTTTCCATTTGGGCACCTTCTTCTAGATTTCCTTCTTCTAGATTTCCTCCATCATTCTTGCATATTTGGTTCATTGCATAAAATCTTAAGAAGGATAGGCGGCTTGATGGGCTGACTCCTCCATTCTAGGGGTTGTATCATCTGACCAATGGATCCTCATCCGTCCACGATTTGTGAGAAGTTAGTAGCTGACTGGTTCTTCTAACTGTAAGAGCTTCATTGAACTTGGTTAGATGTGGTAACCCTCATATGCCATGCTAAATTGGTTATAGCTTTCTCTTGAGTTTAGTTTTTTGGACAGCCCATTTCTGGGTGTAATCTTGGCCCAACCAAGCTCATTTTAGGCCTAATCTATCATTGTGGACAATTATTGTCCCCCAGTGGAGTAGCTTCAAGGATTTGGTTTTTGACTCGGCTGTGTTAATCCTTCAGTTCATGATCACCTGTTTCAAATTTTGGCATTAACAATAGGAAAAGAAGAACAAGTCCCCAATCATAGAAGCTAGAATCCCAAATTCTTTTTAATCAAAAACCTATCAAAAAAGGCAAAAAAATAAAGCAGAACTGCGAGAAACAGATGAAAAATCTCCCTTAATACAGTAAATAATATATATATATATATATATATATATATATATATATATATTTTGAGTATAATCATTTTGAGAATCTCTTACATTAATATCTTTTGCAGGCTAATGGTATATAATCAACCAAAATCTGGAGAACAATAGCTGGTGATTAGGTGTTGTCTTCAACAGTCAGTGAGCTGTGTATATCCTACTCTGTAGGTGAAGAATGTCTGAAGATATGGGCTGCTTTGCAGCAGATCTTAAACCTGTGACGAAACCACCGACAGTGCAAAAAGAGAGGAGTGAAGAAGCAGAGGCTATTGTAAGTTCGTTAATCCTACCTCTGATATGTGATACTGTAGCTTTCCTTTTAGTGTCCAAAAAAACACATTGTAGCTTTTTTTTTTGGGTCCTATTTTGACTGTGGGTAATCACGTAGGATACCGAAAGGAGATCCTCTCAGATTTGTATTTAAATGAGTCTTCCTGCTGCTTTATAGCATTAGTTCTGGGCAGCAACAGATTGAAATAAAAAGCAAAAAGTTCTTCCTTCAAAACCATGTCAGAGACGTAGTTAATGGTTCTTTTTGAATATGAACCTCCTGTTGGCATCTGAAAAATATGTCCCTAATTATCTTAGGCTAATGGCGGGAAAGGAGATAATCAACAAAAAGATGGAGCTGAAATTACTGGTGATGTAATAGCTTCAACAGTCACTGAACAATGTTTATCCTCCCCTGAAGGTTGTGAAGATTTGTCGGCATATACACTTAAAACTCAGTCGAAACCACCAATGGTGGACAAAGAGAGAAGTGAAGAGCAAGAGACTGTTGTAAGTCATTAATCCTACTTCTCAGTGTCTACACATTTTTACTTTCTCTGCCACTTTCCAAACTGATTGTCATTTAAATAGCAGCATTTTTAGTACAGATGTTAAAAGGAGATTCAGCTTTTGAATTTGTGTTTAATTGCATCCTTTTGTTTCTTTTTACGATAGTTCAGAGCAGATATAGATGCAAATAATAAATTGATCCATAAACTAATTACGAAACATAATTGCTGGTTATGTGGTTACTTTACTAATAATGAATCTGCTCATGGTACTTCCAAGTTTCAAAAGTTCTTTGTCAATGGCTCTCTCTAGGCTAATGGGAAGGAAGGTTATAATCCTGCGCAGAAAGTGATGATGTTGTAGGTGGAGTCGTTACAGCCAGTGAAATCTGGGAGCTTTTGGGGCTCCACTTGAAACTCTGACCAAAGAACCAGTATTTAAGAAACAGAACGAAGAAGAAGACGCTTTAGAAAATTTGCCAAACTGATTGTGGCGTTAATACTTATTTTATATGGATCCTTCATTTGCCTTGATGTGCCCATACTGAACGAGTGTAACATGGGTGTGGGTTTGTGCGAATTATTTATAATATTCTAAAATGTGTACCTGTTGGCCGTAGCTGAGTCGATAGAACATATATTCTTGTTGCTGCTGTTATTTAAATTAGTTACAGAAATGAAAGACAGTCTATTTCATATTTCTATTTATTTGCACCTTAGGGTACTTCTGATAATAGTTTTGGAGTGAAACGGAAGAAAACGTAGTTTAAGTGCCAATTTCCTTACCCCTTAGTTAATCTATTATTTTATCTTTGATATCCACTTGCAACATAATGATGAGATCAAATTCAATAGCTTCGCTGTCTTTTTCGTTTTCTTTCCCATTTCAGTCTGCAACATTTGTTTCGTTTGTGCATTGAAGTGACGAACGTGTTAGTGTAAAACACCTAATAATATCTTATTTTATCATAGCCTTTGGCAATTGAATTTAGAGGTTTATTAAGGTGACTACCTTATAAAAAAAAAGGTTTATTAAGGAGACTGCCTTGCAGGTGCATGCTGCAACAGATGCGAAACAAGTGATGGTTTTGGAGACTGAATTATTTGGCACAAGGGAAAGTTTGGTGATGCAGGCACTTCTTGTGAGTATACTTAAAATTCAGACATCATGTTTAAGTCCTTGCTTTCAACAACTGTGATAGCTTTAGATTACCAACTTTTTTTAGCGGGCGCCTAGATATTTTGACTTTAAAGGAAGCAGATGGGAAACATGCCAGAGATGTGGTGAAGAAAATCATGGAGCAGCAGATTGTAGCCCTCCTGAAAAGAAGAAACGGCCATGCTTTCGCTGTGGGCATTATGGGCATAATGGAAAATATTGCAAGAAGGTCTGGTAACAATTGTTTCACCAGTTTCATTCTCTGACAAACTTTAATATATGTTATGTCGACACTTGGAGCATACCTTTTCCCTGGGCTGTCTTTTAGTTATTTCTCCTGTTCCCTGCCCATGTTAGATAAACGTGAGTTTGCACCTGTATTAAACTGGTATGGTCAACTTGGTGCAGTTCTGATGTGTACCCATTATGTCAAGGAACTGAAGAGCTTGGTTGACTGGTTCTCTTTGTACCCTTGAAGAAGTAACTTAGAAAAACTTGTTATAGGCGTCTAACCATAGTGGCAAAATACGAAACGATATGTTAAATATGTCCAATTATATCTGAGTCTCTCTCTCACACACACACAAAAACTTTGTTCTATTGAGTTCTCTTTAGGTTATTTCTTCTCTCTGTCTTTTTCTTTGTGGTTTCTCTAACGATTTTTAATGATATTTCTATCTGTTGCCTAAGTTTACATCCATTTTGATCTCCTTCTCTCACCTTTCTAGTTTCTTGTGAGATGATTTAAATTTGTGTTATCTTTTTGCTCATGTTCTTAATACCTCTTGGAAGTTGGTGTTCTTTTGAGAATTAGTTAGTTAAGCACGTAATCATCATTGGGGGTTGATTTGATAAAGAGACCTTGGGCCTAACTCAACGCTAAAAGCTAGTTCATAAGGTGAGCATTGCCTAAGATCATATTAGGAGCCCAGGAATTCCACATCCAACTGAAGTGGGCTCAACACTCCCCTCACGCCTAGGCCTGCAAACTGGAGTGTGAACAACATAATAGGGACCCAACATCGGTAACAATAAATTGGGCTAGGCGTGACCACAATACCATGATAAACTAAGTTGCACGGACACGAGTGTAGGTGCCCGACATGGGTGGGGATCTAGAGGTCGGATCCTTCGAGATGTAAATTCTAAGATTCGTGGATACGGATCCTAGTAAGGATACGGGTGCAAGGATCCAACTAAAATAATTCAAAAACTAAAAATATCAAAAATACTTCTAAATTATGATAAATTTTGGAGAATACTTATGTATAGCTTGTAGAGCGTGAATTTCTTTTTTATTCTCAAGTTGTAGATAAGAAAAGGATTGATTTCCTAGATAAGGTATGCTATTTTATTAAAATTTATCCTAATTTTGGTTTTGATTTCGGGAATTAAATTGTATATCGTCTCGAATTTTTTCGTCCGTCGTGGTCAAAATATCCAAAATCGTTAGACCAGATCCGGTACGGATCCCATACCCACACCCATACTAGTGTCGTGTCGACACGGGTGCGGCACCTAAACTGCCATGTCGGAGCAACTTAGATGATAAATAGACTTTGGGTCTAACTCAACCCCAACAACTAGCTCATGAGGTGAGGATTGCCCAAGCCATTTAAGGAGACCAATTGCTCCAACCCCATCTGATGTGGGACTTACCAACACTCCCTCGCACGCCCAGGCTTGGCATCTGGAGCGTGGATAATATAAGATGGATGCCCAACATCGACAAACAATGAATTGGGGTGAATTTGGCTCTGATACCATGATAAATAGACCTTGGGCCTAACTCAACCCTATAATCTAGTTCATGAGGCGAGGATTGCCCAAGACCATATAAGAGCCCAAGAAATTCGCATTCCACCGATGTGGGACTCAACACATCCGTTGCTCAAATCTTTTCCGTTTAGTTTATGGCGGTATTTGTGGCATACATTTTATTCCTTTTCCAACAAAATAAATAGTTGGGGGTATTTGTGGTGTTTTCTGCATGTACAGTCTCATGCTAAATTTGGGGGAATTGCATAAATGCTTCCTGTTGTTCAACAGAAAATATTTTGATAACAAAATTTTGGTAATGTGGTAGTTTGACATAAACTAACAAACATTGAAATATCACAAAGTTACCCTCTATAGCTACTTCATAGAGCGTAGCATGAAGTATCCTGAGATTGTGCAGGTTCATTTATGATTAGTATTCCTCTAATGTATTCATTCTTCTCTAAGTTTACCAAGGTTAATACAGATGAAAAGAACATGAAATAGAAGAAGATAAAGAAAAAGATGGTGCCGAATAAGTTTGATTAGGGCGCCAATTGGTCAATTCTTCCTATGATTCTACTATAGTAGAACTTGGACATAAAACAACATAAATATAGCCCTCTAATTGGGAATAGAGTAAGAAGATAAGAAGATACACTCAATTGCACCAGTATAGCCTATGTGTATTATGGCAAAGTCGCAAAGATTAAGCAAGCACATGTAACCAAATATAACTATAAAAGAAGTCTGTGATGATATAAAGGATAGCTCATTACACAATTCGTAATGTAGCTTCTTCTTGTACTTATTTTGAAGCACTCTCTTGTTGCCGAAGTTAATGTACTTATCTTTAACAATAAAAAAAGGATAGTTGGGATGGAAGATAGAGTAAGGATGTTAACCACTTGGTTTTGGGAGAGAAGCCTATTAATCAGATCACAGACGCTTGGTGCCATATAACCCGGAAAAGCTTTAATACCTTTGACGCATATGGCATATATTCATTTACTTTAACAGATTGGATACCTTGATATGGACATAGATTCATATAAATTTGATCAATTAGATATCTTTATTTGAATCCACATTGTTTGAGCCATCTCAACTAACGTCTAGTCGTGGTCTCAGTGATTCCATGAAAGGTCAAGATGACCAATGAAGAAAATCTTATCATTTGTTGAAAAATTAATGAAACTCCTCCTTGCACTAGAAGTATTATACCTTTGATTCAGTTCCAATTTCATGCTCATTTATAGGCATTTCATATCATGGATATCAACAAAGAAGAAGTATTACATAAATAATAGTTGCGTTGATAACAATAATAAATGAAAAATGAATAAATGATTTTCGTCAAGGGAGACTGCTCATAACATCTTATCACTAAGAAAAATATTTTACTTGTAATTAAAACCAATCCAAGTTCGTTCAACTTAGAAAAATATGATTCCACTGATGACTTCTTAGTAGTCTTACTATTTCAGGACCCATAGATTCTGCATGGATTAAAAATTTATTTTCCTTAGACCAAGGTTGTTTTCTAAGTTTGTTGATTTTTAAGTAAAGAAAGCATGTTCTTAGCAAATAAGGTTTTCGGTTAGATAGCAGATCATGAACTTGTGCTGTTCCACAATTTGAAGCAATCTGGCAATATTTGGCTCACTTATTTACTTCATCTTCTTCCTTACTGTTATTTTTTGAGGCTTTACCTTTCCTTACCTTTATTATGCTATCTTCCTTTTTTTCCCCTTTCTTTTACTTTTTTTTCTAGGGGGGAGGGGGTGGCAAGGAACTGATATTAAGATGAAGTCCATATTTTTGTTTCCAGATCAGAGGTTGCTTCACTTGCAAGAGAAGAGGCCATTTAGCCCGAGACTGTCCTGATACTAAAATACAGATACTACAAGATCAATCTTGTGAATTTTGTTTAAAATGCGGTGACACAGGACATGACATGTTCACTTGTAAAGATTGTTACTCCTCTAGTGATCTTGAGGTATGTGAGGTTTATCAACTTTATCTGGTATTTTTAGCATACATCGTCGTTTAGTAGGCAATTATTGTAGTTTATACTATGGTGTCTATTGAGTCATTACTTTTGGAAGCTATTCTCTTGGACTTTTAATACAAATAATAGTCATTTCATACATTACTGTTGTGCATATGCTTTTCTTGAGCCGAGGGTCTATTGGAGCCTGCCTCTCTACTCCACAAGGTAGGGGTAAGATTTGCGTACACACTACCCTCTTCAGACCCAAGGCCCAACTATGTGGGATTACACTAGGTATGTTGTTGTTGTTGTAATGGTCATACCATAATCCGTAATTTGCTGACGGCAATCTTTTAAGCTCTTACTTAGACTATTACATTAATGTTCGATTAAGCAATTATTGATGTGGATTTGTTAATATTTTGTAGCATTTATGAGAAAATCCTCTTAACCCACTTACCAATTCTAAAAAAAGAAAAATCCTCTTAAGTATGCTTTCTGTAATTTTATGTTGTTGACTGTGTCCTTCACCTTTAGCCGAGGGTCAATCGGAAACAGTAGGGTAAGGCTGCGTACATCCTACCCTCCCCAGACCCCACTTGGTGGGATTATACTGGGTAGTTGTTGTTGTAAGTAGTAGCATGCATGTCCCTTCATATTCTTAGATTTTTATTACGTTATGTGGTTTTGTTCGCCTCAGGTATTGTATTCCCTGTTGCTATTATTTGATACTACTTATCCTTTATCTCTCCCTTTTTCTTTTCTCTTCTTTCTTCCTTCCTTGCTTTCCTCCTCTTCTTCTTGCCCTCCCTGAGACGAGGGTCTATTGGAAACAACCTCTACCTGCATTAGGTAGGGGTAAGGTCTGCGTACAGAATACCCTCTCCAGACCCCAAGGGCGACTGGTTGGGGAAAGAAGCCGAAAGCAATAGCCTATTTTGAGATTGGTAGGAACCCAATTCTGAACATGAACCATATAAGAAATATCTATTAAACTGATAACAAGAATATTAGTTACAATACCATTTTTCGAAAGAGAAATCCTTCCGGTAACCATTTATCTCACTTGCCTCACATTTCATCAAGTTGTCATGTTAGAGATATAAACAATGAATAAACAAATTACAAGTCATGCTATCCCAGGTTACCCATAGTTTAGTGTAGCACATAGATTCTGCCTTCTCCTTACTGAGTGCCTAATCATACTCAGAGAAGAGTTTGATCCTGGCTCCCAAAAAATACTCAAGTTTTTTGTTTCTCTTTTGGGATTTGAGCCTCAAGGTGTGTTTGGTATAAAGGAAAATGTTTTCCAGGAAAATGTTTTCTTGGAAAACAAATAGTAATCTTATTCATTTTTTGGTGTTTGGTACGCAAATCAAGGAAAATATTTTCTCAAGAGTATTCGTAAATAATTTTGATGCAATAAACACGAGGCCATAAACTTTCGAACCAACAACCTTCTGAACCCACAAATTTCATAAACTTTTAAACCGCAAAACTTTCGAAACCGCGAAATTTCAATCCCGTAAACTTCGAAACCCATAAACCTCCGAACTCATATCTTTAGAACTTGTAAAATTTTGAGTAAATTTTTTTTTTGTCCGAAGTGGGGGCAGAAAAAAAAACAGAAATTTTAAGGGTGGAGTGGGGTGGGTGGGCGGTGACGAAAAAAAACTTTTTTTGAGAGAAGGCATGTGGTGGAGTTAGGTGGGTGGGTGTGTGAGGGTAAATAGGGCGGGGAAGGTTGAGAAGGAGTTTTGGAAAATGTTTTCCCTTATCTTGATATGGAAAACATTTTCCTCCAATTGGAGGAAAATGAATTGATGAGGAAAATGTTTTCCAAAAAATTTAAGCCAACCAAACATGGGAAAATTGGAAAACATTTTCCGGAAAATGTTTTCCTTCATACCAAACACACCCTCAGTCTCTTATGATTTTCAATTCATCTTTATTGGTCGCTACGCCATAGCCTTGGGTGCAACATTCTAGTCCTTTATTTTGATTGCTTTTCTGAAAGTAGTATACTGTAAGAAATATTCATGCTAAACTAATAGTGAATTTGATGGTCCAACCTGGATAGAAAATTCAATGCTGGGTTTGCAAAGCTTTTGGCCATCTTTGCTGCATTGATTACAAAGATTATAGACCAAGACAAGCATCTTGCTACAACTGTGGAAACCTTGGTCATTTAGGTTCAGTAAGTTCATATCTGCTACTTTCTACAACTTCTATCAGTCAATGCTCATAGCATATTGATTTTATTTTATCCTCTGTCCGTGCAGGATTGCTTAAATCTATGTTGGAACATTCGCCCAGCTTCTCTTAGATGCAACACAGGTGAGACTGGTCCTTCCAGTGAAGGCAATAATGCAGTAGATCATAATACATTGCAAGAAGGAAAGGATGGAGATATAAATCTTTTATGTGAAGACAGCAAATCTGCGAAGGTATGGCTCTGTAGATCAAGAAGCTATTGAGTTTGTTTGCATCCAGAGGATGCCTCTCTCTCTATGTGTTTATGTTTGTGTACCATTTCCTGAAATAGTAGAGGGCTTTGCCATGTGATATCTTCTCCCCAACATATAGTTGATTTCCTTGGGGATTTATGTCATTCTTCTCTAGTAGTCTCACAATGGGATTGTTCAAGTCATGCTTGATGAAAATCCTGTAGCCTCAAAAATCATGGTTCGAAAGTTTCAAACATGAATGTGACATAGGACACCTTCCAGATAGGTTGTCTGAATATATCACTACAGAGTGATGTGTGCATTTTCCTTCAGAGGCTGCACATAAATGTTGGAATATAAGAAACCTTGCAGATATTTACGAAATTATAAATAAATTATTGAAGTGACAGTTGTATTAATAAGATTAAGTACTAGTCCAATAAAATGCAGTACTTCCCCTGTCCCATTAAAATGACCTGGTTTGACTTTAAGCGTAAAATGTTAAAAAAGGACGAGTGTGTACCATCTTGGTACGATTTTAACAAAAGATTTTTCTTATCAAAAAAACAAAAAAAGGAAGGATGACTGTGTTGCCTCTGATAAAGAAACACTGTGAGTGACAGTTTGAGATGTAAATGGATGGAGTAGATAGTTGAAAAGAAGTAACATTAAGGTTGAAGTAATATAAGGTGGTATTTTGTTTATAGTATTTTGAATTGTTGAAATGAGAAAGTTTGGCATTTACCCCTCTTTCTGCTCTTCCAAGTCCAGGATCTTCTTCAGCAAATGGTGAGTCTGCTTACTCTGCCACCCCTGTGCCAGAAGTGATGTGTAATGCTAACCTAGGCAACTTTCAACAATGATGGATTGGTGTTTGAATAAAACTTATTGATAAATTTGGGGTTACTTTTGTTTGAATTATCATGTTATCTCCGAGACAATAATCTGCTTCCATGTGACTACTGAGAGTAAGCATTATTGTCCTTTAGTAGGAGAAAAGAAAGTTACGGTATACCAAGTGTTGTTACAGTTGATTCAGGTGCAACTCCAATGAAATCATAGAGTAACTTCAGCCCAGTATCTGGTGATGCTAGGGATTATCGATAGATTTTAAGAAGAAGAAAAGGCTTCTTGTATATCTGTGTATTTCTTACATCCCAACAAAGGTATTTATACAGTTGGTCCTATGACTATTTTAGGAAGGAAATAAAATTACAATCAATCAGAATAAAATCAAATCTCAATCAGAATCAAATCTTTTTCAGCCAGAATCAAAATTTTCCTAATAATTAAGCGAATCAACACTCCCCCTCATGTTGGTGCAAAGATGTCGCGCATGCCCAACTTGCAAACTAGTGTTTGAAAAATCCGTTTGTTGATATCCTTGGTAAACACATCATCTAACTGTTTTTGCGATGGCACATGAAACAAACTCAAGACACCTGTTGCAATTTTTTTTGTGATGTAGTGTCGATCAATTTCCACATGCTTTGTTCGGTCATGCTGGATTGGATTATGAGTTATATTGATGGCATCCTTATTGTCACAATACAAGGAAAGTTTTCCCTTTTCACACAATCTAAATTCCTCTAGTAGCTTTTGTAGCCAAAGCAGTTCGCAACACCCTAGGTCATAGCTCTATATTCTTCCGCAGTTGATCTAGCAACTTCACTCTGCTTCCTGCTTCTCCAAGTAACCAAGTTTCCTCCTACTAGCGTACAGTAACTGGATGTTGATCTTCTGTCATCCAGAGATCCAACCCAATCTGCATCTGTAAAGGCTTCTATTCGGAGATGATCATGTTTGGAGAAAAGTATACTTCTCCTCGGAGCAGACTTCAGATACCGCAAAATGTGAAAGACAACTTGCATATGAGGATCTCGAGGATCATGGATGAACTGACTCACCAGGCTAACTAAATAGGGTATGTCTTGTCTAGTGTGGGAGAGATAAATGGGTCTTCCAACCAACCTCTGATTTCTCTCCTTATCAACTGACTCTCAACTCAGCTTTGTAGCTTGTGATTGCTTTCAACGGGCGATTCTGCGGGTCTACAACCTATCATACCAGTTTCTTTCAAGAGATCCAGAATATACTTCCTCTAAGATATAAAGATTCCTCTTTTTGATCTAGCAACCTTAATTCCCAAGAAGTACTGCAATTTTCCTAGATTCTTGATCTCAAATTCATGTGCCAACAACTTCTTCAATCGGATCATCTCCTGTCATTACTATGTCATCAACATAAGCTATGAGAATAATGAATTTACCCGTATGATGTATCAGGAAAAGGGTGTGATTAACATTGCTTTGTTAGTAACCAAAGGAGATCATTGCTTTGCATAATTTGTCAATTTGACAAGCTCTGGGAGATTGCTTCAGTCCGTCCAAGGCTTTCTTCAATTTGCATACCTTTCCTTGACTTTGTGCAGTATCAAATTCAGAAGGAATCTCCATATATACCTTTTCTTCTAAGTCAATGCATTCTTTACATCAAACTGTTGCAAGTCCCAATCAAGATTAGCTGCACAAGACAAATGAATTCTAATAGTGTTCATCTTAGCTACGAGAGAAAATGGCTCTTGATAATCCACTTCATAAGTCTGAGTGAATATCTTAGCCACCAATCTTGCTTTGAATCGTTCAATCGAGCCATCAACTTTGTGCTTCATAGTGAAGACCCAGCTAACCAACTTCTTGTCTGATGGTGAAGTGACAAGTTCTCAAGTCTCATTTTTTGACAAGGCCTTCAATCGTAGCTTGCTTCCATTTAGGATCTGCAAAAGCTTCCCTCCCGTTTTGGGAAATAGACACAGAAGGAATAGACAAGGCAAAGGCTCTATAAGAGGGAGACAAAATTAAATAAAAGGGTGTTTTGTGGTACAAGATCTGACTCCTTTTCTGTGAGTAATAGGTTCATTTAACTCATTAGGAAATGTAGATAACTCACTAGTAGAAGAAGGTTCAACTTTGGTAGATTGCATGACTGCCTCTTCTGCTCCATTTCTCATCGAGTAAGTTTTCAAATCAGGCCTATCCAGATGCCCAATAGTCTCCCCCTGAATTCTTTCTCCAATTTCACTTTCCCCTGTGACAATGTCATCAAGAGGTCCAGTAATAGAACTAGGTAGAATCACCTCTTTCTCCTTACTGCCTCCCCCCCTCCCCCCCGAAGAGGTGATAGAGGTAATATTGAAATAGGGCTCAGATCCTCGAAAAGTAACATCCATGCTAACAAAAGATTTTCCTAGAGGGAGAATGATAACATTTGTAACCTTTATGTATCGGAGAATACCGAATGAAAGCACACTTTATAGCTCTAGGATCTAGTTTCCTAGAATTTCTAGTGTGGACAAAACAAACACACCCAAACACCTTTGGAGGGACAATATATTCATTCTTACCTTTTAAAGCTTCCGGAGGACTTTGATAATTGAGGGTTGTAAGTGGCATTCTGTTGATAAGATATGCAGCCACTAGAATAACATTCCCCAATAAGGTTTTGGTAGATGCATGGTGAACATAAGAGATCTTGCTACTTCTAACAAATGCCTTTTTTCTTTCAGCTACCCCATTTTATGCACTAGTGTAAGGACAACTATTCTGATGGACTATCCCATTGGACTCCAAATAAGCACTAAATCTTTATCCATGTATTCGCTGCCATTGTCAGTTCTCAAAATTTTTATTTTTGCATCAAACTGAGTACAAATCATCTTATGAAATGACTGAAAATAAGAGAAAACTTCGCTTTCGGCTTTTAACAAATATACCTTAGTCATCCTAGTGCAACAATCAATAAAAGTAACAAACCATCGATTGTCAAACAAAGAAACAGTTTGGGTAGGACTCCTTGCATCAGAATGAATAGTCATAAATGGAGTTGTGTTTCTATTATCACTCATAGGATAAGACTAATTAGTATGCTTGGCATATTCACACGCATCACACAACAAAGATTGAAATTGAACCCTTGAAAACAAATCAAGATATAACTTCTTCAAAACAAAGAATGATGGTTGTCTTAATCGTCTATGCCGCTGCATAATTTCTTGGTTGATATTACTTTCCCAAAAAAGGCTTGATTAGAATTTTGAATTCCATCTAATATATACAAGTCAACATGCAATTTACCACTGCCGATCCCTTTCCCTGTTAGAAGATCATGAAAAATACAATGATCGAGAGAGAACTCTATTTTACAGTTTAGAACTTTCGTGATGGCAAGAACACCAACCTAGTGGGATCCCACAAGTGGAGTCTGGAGTTTAGAGCTTTTGTGATGGCACTAACAGATAAAAGATTCACAGGGAACTCAGGGACATGGAGCACGGATGATAGTTTAATATTAGTAGCACAAACGACAAAACATGTTCCAGAGATAGGTGTTAAAGAACCATTGGTTGTTTTAACATTATCTCCTTTAAGACACGGAGAATAGTTTTGAATGCCTTTAGAAGAGCCTATCATGTGTCTATTTGCACCAGAATCAACAATCCAAGAATTAAGGTGAGCAGCAAAGGCAGTACCTGATTGCACATAACTGGATGTGGCAACTGTGAGAAATCACGGGAGAAAAATAATATTATTGTGTAGTCTTCAATGATACAATGAGCCC
>ML243881.1:0-40120 GCA_005239495.1 Nicotiana undulata | reverse complement strand
TACCCGCTCATATTTGTAAAATCGTGAAATACATTGGATCGTTACTCGAGTGTAATACACGAATCATCGATATTTGTTGCCCTCGATCATTTTAATTGCTTTCTAGGATAGTTTATAGTTTCACATTTAGTTATAAACAATCATCAAAAACCCAAAATCATATTTGTTTGGCACTGCACTATAGGTGATAATTCTCTAGCATTCCTAACGCCCTCATATTGTTCTCTGTGGGATTCGACCCCAACCTTGTTGGGTTACTATATTTGACAACGATCGCTTACATTCTTTTAAGGTGTAAATTGAGTGTATCAACAACCCAAACTCCCAAAATAACCACTACATGTGTGCCAAGAACTAGTGTCACGAGTGTCACGGGCATACTAACAGGATAACCAAAAGATAGAATATACAATCCCACTATCTGAATAAATAGACGAGAGACAAAAGTAAATGAAACTCCATGGTGCTGCTGGGGATCGCCAGAAGAAGTAGCTCACCGTGAAGTCAGGTCCTCTACGGTCCATATATAGCTCCGGTCTGATAACCAGAAACACCGGCCTCAGAACCTGTACAATTAAGTACAGAAGTGCAGTATGAGTACATATTAAATAAATATGTACCCAGTGAGTATCCCGTCTAATCTCGAAGAAGTAGTGACGAGAGGTTGACTCGACACTCACTAAGGTCCAATAGTATAATATGCGATAGGATATAACGAAAAGCAGTAGGCATGTAAGACAGTAAGCATCAGTTACGTATAAAGCACAGGGATCCAAGTAAATACTAAAACAAATAACAATGTCCACTTTCTTTCCCCCAAATATCTAACACAAGTCAATATCCATGAAACAGTGCCAAATAGTCATGTGCACACAGGAATAAGACAACCAGCCGGAGTCATAAGGAAAATATCCATGCACTACCGAGGATCGAACGACCCGTCCCATAAGTGCATTCTTACCATAGTCATGTTTGCGCACTGCCGAGGGTCGAACGGCCTGAACCATAAGTGCGTCTTTCAAATTAATCATTCTGTGCATCTTTCAATCCGCCGTGGCGTACAGACCGTCCCATGAGAGCTGGGGTAATCACACATCGCTCGCGGAATGTAAATTGCGAAGCAGTCACATGCAAACAAAATAACCTTTAAAACTTACTTTCCATAACCAATTCCTTTCAAATCAACAATTTCCATAAAATCTCAGAGAAACAATACTATACGTAACATGGTCTCATAGTATATATGGCATTACAAGGAAGCATATAAGGCATGTTGTGGGCCTAACTACCCGGACATAATAATGATAGCCGCTATGTATGGGCCCTCGTCACTTGGTGCGTACGTAGCCCCCAACCGAATAACACATAGAATTTAAATCACATAGAGGGACAATTCCCTCTTACAAGGTTAGAAAGGAGACTCACCTCGTGTCGAATCTACCTCTCGGACCGCGAATGTGCCCGAAACTCTGAACTCTACACTCCAGAACTCGCAACTAGCCAAAAGGTGTACAATTATATCATTGAATGCTCAATGCGGGGAAATTATCCTATTTATTCAATAAAATCATCATTCTTGAAGAATTCCAAAAATTCAACCCCGGACCCGCATGCTCGAATTCCGAAAATTCTCGAAGGAATCACTCACCCAAAGCCTAAGGGTCGATAATATACGACTTTTACTTGAATTCATAGCAATAATTGAGAAATTCACCAATTTCCTCAAGAACCCTAAATTTACTACCCAAATCTTGATTTTAAATGATCTAGTAGTTAATCCCATTAATAATTCATGTATTAAACTAGTAATAGGGAGGAATTAACTTACCTCTGCAGTAGCTAGGTCGTGGTGTGTTCTTCCCAAGCTCACAAGTCTCTAATGGAGGTATGAAATGAAAAGAGATGAAGAAATCCTGTATTTTAAAGAATATGTACTGCCTGGCCTACAGGGGTTCCGCACCTGCGGCTCGAGGACCGCACCTGCGGTCTCGCGCCTGCGAGCTGGGGCTCGCACCTGCGGAGTTGGGCGGGAAAGACTAGGTCCACACCTGCGGAGCTGGAGACCGCACCTGCGGCTACGCTCCTGTGGAATTGGATCCGCACCTGCGATTAGGCAACCGCGCCTGTGGTCACACAAGAAACAGGTGCACCAACAGCTATTTTAGCTGGTTTTTGACCTCGTGTGGTGTCCGGGAGGCATCTGGGCCCACCTGATCCCCCGTCCAAATATACCAACAAGTCCTAAATCATAATACGGACTCACTCGAGCCTTCGGAACGCCCAAAACAACGCTAAATCTCAAAATCACACCCCAAAGCCCCTAAAACCATAACTTTAAGAACTTCAAGTTCTTGATTTCTGTAACGATGCGCCGGACCGACCTAAGGAACACTGACGACCAGCTACACTAGATGTACCACAATGTGACTAAGGAACAAGTAACACTTACGAAATACTTGAAACAATATTTAACAACAAGTTGACGAACCAAGTAGACATGAAGGCATCAATGATCATAAAACAACTAATCTAGGGATCAATTAAATTTAAAACGAGGAACGGATCATGTTCAACAAGTAATTTGGTGGTGCATAGATACTCGTCACCTCACCTATACACCTCACACATGCAAATTCACCTAGCATTTAATTTGGGGATTCCTATTCCCTCAAGTCAAGGTTAAACCAAGCACTTACGTCAAATTCGCAGGCCACTCACTGCTCAATTACAACTTTTCCTTTCGAATCTTACCCTAACCCGCTCGAATTTAATTATTATCAGATTAATACCATCAACATAGGCTAACGAATCAAATTCCACAATAAAAACTACAAAATATGCCAAAAATCCGATATCGGCCAAAATCTGACTCCCGAGCCCACATCTTGAAATCATTCAAAAATTACAGAATCAAAACCCTCGTCCTCTCCCGAGTCTAACCATATAAAATTTATCAAAATCGGACTCCATTTGGTCCCTCAAATCCCTACCTAAAACTCTCCAAAACTCAAGCCATAACTCCCTCAATTTCACTTTAAAATCACCAATCAAATCCCAAAAACGAAGATGGATTCATGAAACATAACAAAAAACGAGTAAAGAACACTTACCCGAATCCCTATGGTGAAAATCGACTCCACAATCGCTCAAATGCGAGCTCCGCAACTCAAAATATGACCGAATGAACAAACCCTTATTTTATATATTTTTCTGCAAGTTATTCTGCCTCGTTTCTCATGTCAAATGATCCCGAAACTCACTTTTTATGCTTCCAATGGATTCGTTCTGAAATTCTAGTCAAGTTAGGCTTTTGAATCACTCAATTTGACCTTATAATGAAGGAGATATGTAGGTTGTAATATTTATAAATAATGTAAATTTTTAAATACGCCATCAGTGGCAATTTCGTAATTAATCTGACAAATCTGGCAACCTTAGTAAAATTATCATAAAATTATCATACGATACCCAAACTCGATGATTCTTTTTGCTACGGTTCTGTAATGACGATACGGGTCTAATACTTAAATTAAAACAGAAACCAAAGCTTATTTGTTCAATATGATATCATTTATGCTTGAAGAAACGACGTCGAAACATAAGAAAAACGAGCACAACACAACCCAAATCTATCCAAAACTCACTCGAGACCTCAACCAATAATTCAAACAAGTCATATATCACTAATTGAACTTAGTCGAAACTCCAACTTCCGTAATTCTATTTCGACCCCGATACCTAATTTTCCACTGTCGATCAAAATCGCCAAATTTCTAACTTTCGCCAATGCAAGCCTAGAACAGAGTCTTAGTTCATAAAATGATCCCTTGGTTCATCACAATATCCACCTCTAAAATAAACATCCGTCCTTATATGGACATAGAAGATTACCTGAATTGGCGAACAAGTGTGGATATTTACTCTTCATGTCCGACTCGGATTCCCAAGAAGCTACCTCAATGGGCTGGCCTCTCCACTGCACTCGAACTGAAGGATAACTGTTAGACCTCAACTGACAAACCTGTCGGTCTAAAATGGCTACTGGCTCGTCCTCGTAAGTCAAGTCTTTTTCCAATTGGACAGCGCTGAAATCTAACATGTGGGACGGGTCACCATGATATTTACGGAGCATAGACACATGGAATACCGGATGAACGGAGGATAACCCTAGAGGCAACGCAAGTCTATAAGCTACCCCCACCCTATCAAGAATCTCAAACGGCTCGATATACCTAGGGCTCAACTTGATCTTCTTCCCAAACCTCATAACACCCTTCATGGGTGATACCCGAAGCAATAATCTCTCTCCAACTATGAATGTCACATCACGAGCCTTGCGATCGGCCTAACTCTTTTTCCTAGATTGAGCTGCACGAAGTCTCTCCTGAATGATCTTGACCTTATCTAAGGCCTCCTGAACTAAATCTGTACCCAATAACCGAGCTTCTCCCAGCTCAAACCATCCAACTGGCGATCTACACCGCCTACAATATAATGCCTCGTAAGGAGGCCATCTGAATGCTCGACTGATAAAGATTATTGTAAGCAAACTCTGCTAATGGCAAGAACTAATCCCAAGAACCTGCAAAGTCAATAACACAAGCGCAAAGCATATCCTCTAAAATCTGAATAGTACGCTCGGACTGCCCGTCTGTCTGAGGATGAAATGTTGTGCTCAACTCAACTTGGGTTCCCAACTCACGCTGAACTGCTCTCCAAAAATGTGAGGTAAATTGCGTACCTCGGTCAGAAATGATAAACATGGGCACACCGTGAAGGAGAACAATATCTCGAATATATATCTCTGCCAATCATTCCAAAGTATAAGTACTTGCCAGTAGAATGAAATGTGCCGATTTAGTCAGCCTATCCACAATAACCCAAACTGCGTCGAACTTCCTCTGAGTCCATGAGAGTCCAATAACAAAGTCCATAGTGATATGCTCCCACTTCCACTGAGGGATCTCTATCTGCTGAAGCAATCCACCGGGTCTCTGATGCTCATACTTCACCTGTTGGCAATTTAAGCAACGAGCCATATACGCAACAATGTCCTTTTTCGTCCTTCTCCACCAATAATGCTGCCTCAAGTCTTGGTACATTTTGGCTGCACATGGGTGAATAGGATACTTAGAACTGTGAGCCTCCTCAAGGATCAACTCACGACAGCCGTCAACAATAGGCACACATATATGACCCTGCATCCTCAAAACACTATAATCTCTAACTGTAACCTTCTTGGCACCACCGTGCCGAAATAGGTCCCTTAGGACCGTCAAATGCGGGTCATCAAACTGCCGATCTCTGATACGCTCAAATAAAGAAGACCGAGCGACTGTACAAGCTATAGCACGACTAGGCGAAATATCCAACCTCGCGAACTGATTTGCCAAGGTCTGAATGTCTGAAGCTAACGGTCTCTCACCGACTAGAATAAATGCAAGGCTGCCCATACTCACTGCCTTCCTACTCAATGCATCGACCACTAAGTTGGCCTTCCTCGGATGATACAATATAGTAACATCATAATCTTTCAGTAACTCTAACCATCTCCTCTGTCTCAAATTAAGATCCTTTTGCTTGAACAAGTACTAGAGACAACAATGACCGTGTATACCTCACATGGCACACCATAAAGATAGGGCCTCCAAATCTTCAATGCGTAAATAATGTCTACCAACCCTAAGTCGTGGACAGGGTAATTCTTCTCATGGACTTTCAACTGCCGCGACACATATGCCATCACCTTGCCATCTTGCATTAATACTGCACCAAGTCCGATACGAGATGCATCACAATACACCGTGTACGATACTAAACATGTGGGCAACACCATCACTGGCTCCGTAGTCAAGACAATCTTGAGCTTCTGAAAATTCAACCTACACTCGTACGACCATTTGAATGGAACACCCTTTTGGTTCAATATGATCTTAATAGTTGTTCATAATCAATTACAGAATCACCAAATAACTTCACGTTAACAATAATCTCCTTTCAAACCTTCATAATACTGATAATGAGATGCGATGCATAAAGAACTCATAATTATTTACCCGAATTAATGTGTCTCATTTAACGCCACATGGGCGGGCACCTACCTTGTAGGTTAAATCTCAATAATTATAGCACGAATTTGGCAAATTATGCACAAATAATTTTTATACAATTTGTTTTTAAATAAACCTAACAGGCATGACTCCCTAGTAGTACTATAGTAAAAAATTTTAATTTCACAAGGGAGAATTTAAACACAAGATTTATCATCACAAGAGTCCCGTCCTTATATAACTTCCGTCGTGGCTCGTAGCTCGATTTAAACATATCAAATCATATTTAAATGCGAGGATCTTGCCCTAAGTTCTAAATCACAAGTAATATGCACATCGTTCCACTCAAAACATTCCCTTTTCTTCTTTTAAATATTTCCCGTTAAACAAAATTACAACACGTAATGATAGACATAGCTATCTCCATAGAATTTATCAATACAAGTATTCACATAAGTAGATTTTAGAGTTACGAAGCTCACCCGAGAGTGGATCATATTAGGAGGACTTTCCTACATACTCATAACTGAATCAAGTTAAGGAAATTGTCACTTTATAATAACTAAAGATTGTACTTGTAATGACACCATCTGGTGTAGCGACCTCAGCCATACCATAGAAATACATCAACAGGGTGGGTCTCCACCTCTAGGATTATGACCTCCACCTTCGACATGTAAGTTGAGTTGTAACTGCAATGGGGCACGTAGCCTGAGTGCTCTGATGAGATATGAATCTCCCAAGTCTAGGACAATTTCTACCACTAGCCGAAATAAAGTATCAACCTGCCTTGAGTCGTACAAAATTTTACGATCATAATTGAGTCCTTTAATGAGTCTGTGGACTCGCTCTCTGGCCATATGAACCGAAGTAGGAATATGACGGCTAACTTATCGAACTTGATGGCATATTCTGACACTGTCATAGTGATCTGACGCAACCATTCAAACCTTATGCACCACGCATTATGGAGAGTCCGAGAAACAAACTCTTTCAGAAGCATTTATGAGAAATGAGTCAAGTAGCTGGTGTTGCAATGGCTGGTCGCCCTCTTCGTAGGCTTACGACAAACAGCGGCGGCCAATTTCTTCTTTTACTATGTTGACCCAACACTGCTGAGCTACCCCAAAAACCCACAACTGTGACTTCCACGCTGAGTAGACCCTCTGTAGATTTAAAGTTGTTTATATAACTCCTTTGGTACTGAGGTATATGGTTATTAAGGAGGCAGACATACCGCAAGTCCCAGCTTCATCTCTTGTAAAATCTCAGGCTTTATACATTCTAGGCCAAAACCGATATAACACATGACCCCGCAATCAATTCCTTGATAGTGGAATTCCCCACTTGGCACGAAATCATAGGTCATAATGCCTGATAATCCACAATATTAAACTCTATAGCTCATATAAATCAACCCCGCTTTTTTCAACTTATTCCCATGTTCTGCAATACTTCATAGTGGCAGTCAAGAAAATCATGTGGGTCCTAAAAAGATGTACCACTGAAATGAGCTGAAATAATTGGTAAACTTGTCCAACCTCAATAAACGGACTAGTGTGTCCTGCAACACTGGAGTAGCTATAAATCCTTCTGGAATCTAAACTAGTCCAACATGTACCGACTGAGTTAGAACCTCCGCGTTTAGATCCATTTGAGGCTTTACAATAGGTGCTGATGTTCGAGCTCTAGACTGAGCTCTGCTTCGATCTCTTCCCCTAATTGTAGCTGTCATTGGGGCTCCATTTCTTGTCCGATTGTAGACGCAGTCGAGATTTGCGAGAGGACAAGAATAGACGAGTTCAATCATTAGTGATAGAATAAATTCGCACGATAGAGTTGAATAGACGTGAAATTGTTCCTAACTTTATAGCCTCTGAGAGATAAGTACAGACATCTCTGTACCGATCCTTCAGACTCTATTAAGCTTGTCCGTGAATTGTGAGGCCTGGATAACCT
Organism: Nicotiana undulata; assembly: GCA_005239495.1. Classification (NCBI taxonomy): domain Eukaryota; kingdom Viridiplantae; phylum Streptophyta; class Magnoliopsida; order Solanales; family Solanaceae; genus Nicotiana; species Nicotiana undulata. The sequence goes on along the minus strand of ML243881.1, from coordinate 32,111 downwards.
AGTGCTCTGATACCAACTTGTCACGACCCAAATTCCCAACCCTCGGGATCATGATGGTGCCTAACACCATATTTGCTAGGCAAGCCAATGTTAGAATTTATTTAACCATTTTCTTTTAACAATCTACTTAAACATGAATAAACAATTTAAAATAAACACGAAATCTAATACTTTCCAACAACTGATATCATAAATAATATTTTAAATGATAGACGAACCACGAGCTAATACTAACTATAAAACTATCCAGGTCTGGTGTCACAATTCACGAACTACTATAGAATACTACAAATAATTGGGCTGAAAGAAACGTATCTTTGTTTTGAAAGAAATAAAACAGTATCCAAATAATAAAGGGAAGACTCCAGGAATCTACGGACGTCAGCAGATCTACCTTGTGTCTCCGTGCGAATAATGTCAGCTATTACTTTTACCTAACTTTGATCGGTACTTGGATCTGCACAAGAAGTGCATAGTGTAGTATCAGTACAATCGACCCCATGTACTGAGTAAGTTCCGAGCCTAACCTCGACGAAGTAGTGACGAGGCTACGGCAGGGCATTAACTTATAACCTGTGAACAATATATAATAATGCAAGAAGGAAATTCTAAACTAAACAAAATAATAATCTATAGCAGTGAATAAAATAACTCAACCACCTTTTCCAGGTCTCAACTTTAACCAATTCTCACATAAGTTTTCAAATTTCCAAATTCCACTTTGAAACAACCGTAAGTACATAATATGATAAACAGTAAAGTAAAACAGTAAGTTTTGAAATCCTTGTGTTTAAAAATCAGTGAAACATAAATGTCCTCCCTTATTGCTCCTTGTTGCGGCGCGCAACCCGCTCCCACCTGTCCACCCTTATTGCTCCTTCCTATATATATGACCCTTATTTCTCCTGTTGCGGCGTGCAACCCGATTCCACCTATCCACCCTTATCACTCCTTGTTGCGGCGTGCAACCCGCTCCACCAGACAATCACATCTCTTTATTTATAAAAAATATTTTAAAATTTTAATATGTCTCAACAATTGTAAACAGAACAAGTTTCACTTTAGATAACAGTAAGAGCAGAATATGAAATTATGACAATAAAACAATGAGTGTTCCAGCCTTTATTTTATAAACAGTAATATATGAATATTCCCCCTTATTGCTCCTTGTTGCGGCGTGCAACCCGATCCCACCCTTTCCACCCTTATTGTTCCTCCCTATATATATATCCCCCTTATTTTCCTTATAGCGGCGTGCAACCCAATCCCACCTGTCCACCCTTATTACTCTTTGTTGTGGCGTGCAACCCGCTCCCACTAGACAAATCACATTTCATCTCTTTATTTAAAATAAAGTTTCACAAATCAGATTCCAAACTTTTCACAATACTTAAATCTTAATTATCATAAATAGGAAACTGCACTATTCAAAAACTTCACCAATTATCACTACACAACGAAACCAAGCGAAATGTATAATGTAATACTGACGACCAACTCAACCAGATGTACCACAATGTGACTAAGGAACAAGTAACACTTTCAAAATAATTGAAACTATATTTAACAACAAGTTGACGAACCAAGTAGACATGAAGACATCAATGATCATAAAACAACTAATCTAGGGATCAATTAAATTGGAAACGGGGAAGGGATCATGTTCAACAAGTAATTTGGTGGTGCATAGATACTCATCACCTCACCTATACACCACACACTTGCAAATTCACCTAGCATTTAATTCGGTGATTCCTATTCCCTCAAGTTAAGGTTAAACCAAGCACTTACATCAAATTCGCAGGTCACTCACTGCTCAATTACAACTTTTCCTTTAGAATCTTACTCTAACCCGCTCGAATCTAATCATAATCAGATTAATATTATCAACATAGGCTAACAAATCGAATTCCACAATAAAAACTACAAAATATGCCAAAAATCCGAAATCGACCAAAATTCGACCCCCAGGCCCACATCTCGAAATCAGTCAAAAATAGAAGAATCAAAACCCCGTCCTCTCCAGAGTCTAACCATATAAAATTTATCAAAATCGGACTCCGTTTGGTCCCTCAAATCCCTACCTAAAACTCTCCAAAACTCAAGCCATAACTCCCTCAATTTCACTTCAAAATCATCAATCAAATCCCAAAAACAAAGATGGATTCATGAAACATAACCAAAAATGAGTAAAGAACACTTATACGAATCCTATGGTGAAAATTACCTCCAAAATCGCTCAAATCCGAGCTCAACTCAAAATATAACCGAATGAACAAACCCTTGTTTTATATATTTTTCTGCCAGCTATTCTACCTCATTTCTCATGTCAACCGATCCTGAAACTCTCTTTTTGTTCCTCCAATGGATTCCTTGTGAAATTCTAGTCAAGTTAGGCTTTTGAATCACTCAATTTGACCTTATAATGAAGAAGATATGTAGGTTTTAATATTTATAAATAGTGCAGATTTTTAAATACGCTGTCAGTGGCAATTTCGTAATTAATCTGAAAAATCTTGCTAACTTCGTAAAATGACCATAAAATCCTTATACGTTGTCCATATTCGATGATTCTTTTTGCTACGGTTCCGTAATGACAATACGGGTCTAATACTTCAATCAAAACAGAAACCAAAGCTTATTTGTTCAATATGATATCATTTATGCTTGAAGAAACGACGTCGAAACATAAGAAAAACGAGCACCACACAACCCAAACCTATCTGAAACTCACTCGAGACCCACCTCAACCAATAATTCAAACAAGTCATATATCACTACTCGAACTTAGTCGAACCTCCAGAACACTCAAGACAACACCAAGACACCAAATCAACCTCAGATTCAAGCCTAAGAACTTCTAAACTTCCAAAATTCGCTAACGATGTCGAGACCTACCAAACCACGTCCGAATGACCTCAAATTTTTCACACACATCAAAAATGACACTACGAACCTACTCCAACTTCCAGAATTCTATTCCGAACCCGATACCTAATTTTCCACTGTCGACCAAAATCACCAAATTTCTAACTTTCGCCAGTTCAAGCCTAGAAAGGAGTCTTAGTTCATAATCACAAAATCACACCAGTCAACACCAATACCAGCCATCTCAAACATGCTCTGGGTGGTCTGAAACTCACCTTAGTTTTCCGAGACACGTCCAAACATTCCAACAAGTCCATAAATAATATCCGGACCTATCCAAATTCTCAAAATACATATAGAATCTTCACATCTACTAATCAATTGCCAAACCACATATTGAACTCTATTAAGTTCATACATTTCTAACCAAGCATATTATTTATACCTAGGCCCTTCAGATTACAACTAAACTTTTCATACAAGTTCCATTCAACAAAATGAACCTATCCATAGTCCAAGAACAATAATCGAAATCTGATAACCCCAAAGTCAACTATCGGTCACACTTAAGAACTTTTCAATCCTTCAAATTGCAGACAACAAATAGAGTACAAATCTTCTAGCAGAATCCAAAACCAAATTCGAGCATACGCCAAATTTCAAAATCACCATAAAACCTATTGGAGTATAAGGCCCCGTAAAATTTTACCAAAAATCCAGGGTTCCATGATGCCAAGGTGGACTTATGTGTTAATGATTGTAGGGAATTGATCGTCGTGCTGTGGACTTTTTAGGTTGAACAATGCGTGGATGAGTTGAAGAAAGTTTTTGGAAGTGCAGAGCATTTCGTGCGACCAGTTTTGCGATTGCAAAACTGATCTACGGACCGTAGATCTGCCGCGGAATGAAGTAGAAACCTGAGCTAATTTTTGGACCAATATGCGGTCCATTCAGCGGTCGCATAATCATTTCGTGGGCCACACAATCCATCATAAATACCACATAATATTTTCTAGAGGGATGTTCTTCGGCGCATTATGCGACCGTAGAACAGGTTTGCAGACCGAACACCGTTCGCAGAGTGAATCGGAAAATGCCCAGTTCAAGAGGGTCGTTATGCAGCCCATTTTGCGGACCACAAAAGCTTTATGCGGTCGCATATGCAACCACAAATTTGCATCGGGGCTTCATTTTTCTAGTTTTCAAACCCGGCCCATTCTTATAAAACAACCTTAGGGATCATTTTAGAAGGTTAAAACTTATATTTCTAGAGAGAGGGAGTTCTATAGAGTTATAGGGGGGGGGGTTCCTAAGCTCATCAATCATTTATTTTTTCTCAAAGTTAAAGAATTTTCAAGAAGAATTCACTAGGTCTTAATCCTAGAGGTAAGGTTCTACTCCATATCCCTCAATTTCGTGATTTTAACTGAAAATAGGTAATAAGTCAAGTAAATTCTTAGGTGTGGAAGTTGTTTATTTTACATGCATGTACCATCAAGGGTAGTGGGAAGATTGTTGAGCTCTTTTGAGTAAACTTTGGGTAGTGGGGTGAACCAATCCACCATAGGAGGACCTTGGAACTTTAATGCCCACCTAGTGTTTGATAAAATGCTCAAGTGAGCTGGAACTATTAACTTTATCCTAATTTGTGTTCAATTTATCTATATCTCTAAATAGATCGAAGTGGCTTAGATTTTTGGAAAATTGTAGTAATTTAAAAAGCTCGAAGCAAGGTATGTTGGCTAAACTATTCTTTTAGAATCGAATCCCACAATGACCTTGTAAGTCCCGTGCTGCTAGTTATAAATTGATTAATCTGAATAAGCTCTATGTCAAAATAAATATGTGTTCTATATATGTTCTGAAGGTTCTTGTTATGTTGAGTTACTGTTTAAGGATGTGGTTTAAGTATGGGTTATGTACTAATATGTTATGGTTTAAGAACGTCATTCTAATGAAAACTATCATGTCAAATTGTGTAAGAAATCATATGTGCCTAAGATCGTAAACTGCTCAAAAGTGTGTTGAAAGTATTAATTTGAAAAGCCTCGTTATTGATTACCCATGATTATATTTTAAAGTCATTGAAAGGGGCATGAAATATGATGTGCGGCCAAGAAAGATATTGTGTCATAGCCATTGGTGCCAATGAAATGAATGATAGGTAAAAGAACGTGAAATGTGGGGTAAATCCCTTTAAACAATGAATGCTTTGGGAGTATCATTTAGTCACCGAGAAGGGTAGGTCAAAATAACCTAACCCCAAAACTACACGTACCGGTGTAGGAGTGAATGCGGGCTAAATACCCGTATTAATATGATGAGGTTGTTTCCCCTTATAGGGGATGATATTGATGATCATAGATGTTTCTCTTTAAATGGGATGAGATTATTGCTAGCAAGATGTGATTTCACCCACACGACATTGTGGTGAGACGGCTTAGCTGATGGGGCTGAGATCGGACACCATGTCGCGCACATGGTGGTATTGTGAGAGGATGTATCGGGGTGAGATGAACTAACCGATTGGGTAGACATCGGACTTCGTTCTAAACCACGGTGGTATATAGGTGCTAAAGGTATCCCAACTTAAAACATCGAACTTGATTTAGACTACCTTTCCCCTAATATGACACTTTGTTACTATTTGAGTCTCTTTTTGATTTCATGTTTCCTTCTCTGTTTATTGTTACTTTTTCTATTGAAATGGTGTTTAGCTTTACATACTAGTACTATTCCATATATACTAGCGTCTCTTTTGCCTGCAACGCTGCATATTTAATGGATGCAGGGTTCCATAGAAGGTGGTGTCGATCCATGATAGTAGCACACCCTCTCCTCAGCTGGCTTGGTAAGCCCCACTTCTCTTCGGGGTCATGTATCTCTTATATTTTGTTCATAGAATTTTGAGGTATAGCCGGGGCCTTGTTGATGACATTGTCTTAGCACTCTTTTGGTTCTGTTAGAGGCTCCGTAGACATAGTGTGGTTGCATCTTGTTCTGGGAAGATTGAACTGAACCTGTTGTAATTGTACCATTTATTCCACTTTTACTACGAATGTATAGCATACTGTTTGGAAACTTGTTAATGATGTAACTAATGGGAATGATCTGGTGAAATTTGCATGACCTCTTATTGTCTAGATAATGAATTGTATTCATCTCTTTAATCGTGGGTGAATTGGGTAGGCGACATTGTGCATTCTTGCTTGACTGGGGTAACCCTTTTGAGCGTCAGTCGCGCTCCCCAAGGTCGGGGTGTGACATGAAGCCTTCAAATCATTAAATGCAATTGTTTACACAAATTTCAAAATTTGATCAACTATTATGACTTAAGCTACCAAAATAAAGCTAAGTATTCCAAATCACTCTCGAACCCCATGAAGATCAAGCCACCCATCCTTGTAAGTCATAAAACATCAAATGCACATACGCTAAGAATCAAATAGGGGAACAAGGTTCTAATACTCAAAACAATCTGTCGATCATTACATTATTGCCAACTATTTTGAATTTCAATAGCCTAACACATATTAAAAAATTCAACGGAAAATAAAAAGAATACAAAAGCAAATAAAACTTGGGTTGCCTCCAAATTTGCGCTTGATGTAACGTCACGACACGACAATTGTTACAAATTTTAGCAAGGCTCTTGCAAAGAGAGATCTCTCCCTCCAACTCCCCATCATCAGTGAAACCCAAGTAATGCTTTACCCGTTTCTAATTCACCTTAACAGTCTTGTTATCCCCCTGCTCGATTTCAAATGCCTCAGTCCTTGCCCTTTTCAAGAACTTTTTGTCATGACTATACGTCCTCTGCTTTGTAGGAATCAATCTATTTTTTTACATAAAGAGACAATTTTTTAGGGTGGTAGATGTAGGAACTTTTATCCTCAAGTGCATCTACGTCATCTTTGTACCCCTATATATTTTCTTCATTCCAGTCAACTTTCAAACTTTGGTCCACAGTTTTAACTATCATCTCAAATACCGAACCTCCACGTCACTTTTTTTTATCTCATGGACTTATAAATACTGAAAGTTACATCTTCAACACTCATTCAAAACTTAAGTTCCGCATTTTCAACATCACAAATTGCTATCTCTACCTCATGGACTTATAAACATTGAAACTTACGTATTCAACATTCATTCAAAACTTAAGTTCCCCATTTTAAACATCACAAATTGCTATCTTTGTAGCTAGGAATGGACCTCCTAATATGATAATAATCTCTTTGTCTGCCGCATAATCCCGAATAACAATGTCGGGTAAGGTAGATAAAGCGATCTACTTCCACTAGCACATTATAGATGATTCCTATTTGCTTTTTCATGGTTTGATCCTCCATTAGTAACCTTATAGTTGTGAGTTGAGGAGTTCCCAAACCCTTATTTTTAAATATAGAATATAGCATCAAATTAATGCTTTCTCCAAGGTCATAAAGTGCCTAGGTGAACTTGTGGATACCACTGGTACAAGGAATAGTGAAGGCGCTGGGGGTTTCTCTCTTTTGAACCAAGGTGCTTGTGAAAATGGCACTACATTGATGAATAACAAAAAAAAATTCCAAGGTTTCCCTTCTCTTTCTTGTAACAAGATCCTTCATGAATATTGCATAACCCGACCTTTGCTTAAGAACTTTTGCCAAAGAAATGTTCACCGTCAATTTTCATAACATTTCAAGAATTTTTTTGGACTTGCCTTCTTCTATCTTCTTTTCAAGTCTTCAGGGAAATGGAGGAGGTGAACTTGGAATTGGCTTCAAATCTTGGGGGACCTGCTCATCCTTTTTCTTTTATTTAAATTTTTTCTTCCTTTGAATAGATGGAGATTTTGGACTTTCGGCTCCTCCTCAATCACAATAAGAGCATCAACACACATTTTTTTCTTCTCGGAACTCTTTTCCTCTTGCACATTCTCATCAACCACATCTTCTTCTAACACTTTCTTTTTCGCTTGAACCTTTCTATTTCGGGTAGCGAGAGCCAAACAATGGGATGTCCCACTTCCATCATTATTTAGGTTCGAGTTTGTGTCGCTTAGAAGATCTTTTTTTTTTGCCGTAGGTTAAATGAAGTTGAAATTTAAATAAATTGAGTCTCAAGTTGCTTGATTGATTTTGAGTGAGAGCTCACAAGTTTGTGTATCTTACAACAAAGCATCAGGTCGATCTTGGTGTAACGACCTGACCGGTCGTTTTGCATATTCGGACCCCGTTCCCCTAAATAAGACTTCTCGTAGCGGCTTATAGTGATTTATGACTTGTGGGGACGGGTGTTTCGGGATTCAGAAGTGTTTAGAGCAGTATAGGAACCCTTAGTTCCTTAAGGTTGGCCTTTTTGGCCAAGTTTGACTTCGGTCAATATTTTTAGTAAACGACATCGGAATCGAGTTCTGACAGTTCCGGTAGCTTTGTATGATGATTTCAGACTGGTGCGTATGTTCGGAATGGATTTTGGATGATCCGGGAGCGTTTCGATGCCAAATAGCGAAATAGAGTTTCCTTAAGTTCATAATGTGGTTTAGAACGTGTTTTTGTGTTATTGAGATCCGAACGGAATTTCGAGACCGGGAATAGTTCCGTTAGGTCATTTATGACTTGCCTACAAAATTTGGCATCATTCCGAGTAGTATAGGTCAATTCGGCACATTGAAACCGAATTCAAGAACTTAAAGTTCTTAAGTTTGATTCTAGGGGTTTTGAGGTGTGACTTTGAGTTTTAGCGTTGTTTTGGGTGTTTCGAAGGTTTGAGCGAGTCTGTAATATGATTCAGGACTTGTTGTATAATTGCACGGGGGCTCGGGTGGGCCCAGGTGCCTCCCGGACACCAAACGGGGCCAAAAACCAGTAGCTTCAACTGCTGGCGCACCAGATCTGGTGTGACCGTAGGTGCAGTTGCCAAGGTCGCAGGTGTGAGATCGCTCCTGCGGTCAAGGCCTCGCAGGTGCGACCCCAAGGGAGAAGGCCCAAGATCGAAGGTGCGGACCTGGTTCCGCAGGAGCGGATCCGCAGGTGCGTGATTCCCATCGCATGTGCGACCCCCCAGCCTCCTTGCTCACTTCCGTAGGTTCGAGCCTTGGCTCGCAGGTGCGAGACCGCAGGTGCGGTCCTCGAGCCGTAGGTGCGAGATTCACTGAAAGCAGTGAGCTCTTTTAAACATGGGACTTAGCCATTTTTCACCATTTCTTCTTCACCATAAGCAATTCTGAGAGCTCACAAGAGGGTATTCGACCTAGCTACTAAGAGGTAAGTAATTTCCACTTCAATGTTGGTTTAATACATCAATTACTAAGTAGATTAACACCCCAATTAGTGTAAATCAAGGGTTAGAGTGGGAAACCTAGGGTTGATGAATTTTAGAGAATTTCACCACTTGTCTATCATGAAACCATGCAAAAATCATATATTAATGATCCTTAGGCTTTGGGTAAGTGTTTCCTTCGATAATTTTTGGAATCCGAGTGTGTGGGACCGGGGGTGAATTTTGGGATTTCTTCAAGAATGATGAATTTACTAAATAAGTAGGAGAAATTTCCATACTTTGAGCATGCATTGATATATTTGTATAACGTTTCGCTAGTTTCGAGTCCTCGGGTGTAGAGTTCGGAGTTTTGGGCGCGTTCTGGGTCCAAGAAGTAGATTTCTACACGAGGTGAGTCTCCTTTCCAACCTTGTAATAAGGAATTGTCCCCATAGGTAAATGTAAATGATTGAATTATCCTTATTTGCGGGGGCTACGCACGCACAAAGTGACGAGAGTCCGTGCGTAGCTACTACTATGTTATGTCGGGTAGAATTTAGGATTCACAAGCATGACTTTATGTGCCTTACCTGTATCTTTACATGTGTTCCTAGTTACTTATTATCTTTGAAATTGACATGAAGATATTAGGAAGTTATGAGTAAGTAAATGCGTAAATCTCTATTTTCAAGTATAATCCATGATAAATTCCTGAATTCCCTGATAATTCTGTGTATGTATACGAGCACCCGTGTTGCATGTATGATTCGTGAGCGGGGTAGCCTTATAATTATGTCAACCGCATCGTATGATCGATTCGCGAGCGGGGTAATAGATGCATCTATGGTTCGAGCCGTTTGACCCTCGACAATGCACATTTATTTTTGCGTCGCTTCGGTCGTACGCCTCGGCATACTATATGCTATGTATGTGACTGAGAGTCTTGTTATTATTATCAAATAAACTGTTCTATGTGGAAGGGAACTTGGGACTTTTATTATAACTGTTATTGACACTTACGGGTAGATTGCAGTTCATATACTTGATATTCCATGTCTTCTTGATTTCCATAACTGCTAATCCTTCCTAGATTTATTTAATTATACTATTGATAATGACCCTAGTGAGTAATACGTCTACCTCTCGTCACTACATTTACGAGTTTAGACGGGATACTCACTGGGTACATATTTGTTTATATGTACTCATGCTACGCTTCTGTACTTAATTGTACAGGTTTTGAGGCTGGTGCATCTGGTTATCAGACCGGAGTGCGATCTTGAGAGTGCTATCTGGACCCGACTTCACGGTGAGCTGCTCCTCTTGGCGATCCTCAGCAGCACTATGGAGTTTTCTACTATTTTGGATATTCCTGTCTACTCTCTTCAGACAGTAGTACATTTAGTTTGTCTAGTTTTTGTATATTCCACTAGTTTCTTGTGGACTTGTGACACTAGATCTTGGCACACATAGTAGACTTTCTAGTATTCTTCTATACTGTACATGTTGGTAGGGGTGTGCATTCGATTTATCGATTCGATTTTGACCCTTATCGATAATTGCTTATCGATTATTGATTGGTACATATGCTTATCGTTATCGTTTCAATAAGGTTTCGATTTTTTCGATTTCGATTTATCGATTTTTGGGGCTTATCGATTCGGTTATCGATTACACCAATAAGAAAATTTGCGGGATTCCACGAAACGTATATCGCTATAAACACGCCTAACTAATATGGATAAAAAGAAGCTAAAATAAGACGAACACCGTTTATAAAATAAAAATTGTGTCAACAAGCACACGCAACGAAACTAAAGTAAAGGATCAAATGTATGCCACCAAAACTCCAACGGTATAAAAAAAAATACATCATCAAGGCTAATTCTGTTTTTCATTAATTTGAATTTCATTCTCTTGAGTTTTAAATATGATCATTCGTTAAATGTGATATCCCTTGCTGAAACTACTAACCTTTAAACATGGAAGAAATTAAGAAAAATATTAAGAACTTTGTAATACATCACATTCTTTTACAAGTATATTATTTAAAATGGAGAACTTACATAGCAGCTAACTAACTCTAGCAAACATCGTCGGTGGAAGCTTCTTTGCCAAGATTAGTAAAATCTAATAAGAATATATATAAATAAAAAATATTTTAAAAAATAAAAATAAAAAATAAATAAAAAATTAAAAATTAAAATTAAAATAAAAAATAAAAAATAAAAAATAAAATAAGAATGTATATTAACAAGTCAGGCAATTAATATATTATTTAACTATTTTAAGCAATACAATAAAATTATGTTAGGGACTTAGGGTAAAGGAAATGGTATTATAAAATAAGGGTATATTTATCTTTTTAGTATATCTTAAATCGATAAACCGATAAGCGAAAAGGATAAAATCGAAATCGAAATCGATAAATCGATAAGGAAAATTTCGAAATCGAAATCGAAATCGATAAATCGATAAACCGATAACAAATAATCGATTCGATCTATCGATAAACCGATTCGAATGCACACCCCTACATGTTGGCATATGGTTTTTGAGTTACATTGAATTACGTTGCCTCGCTTAATCGCCTTCATTTATTGATTTCTTAACTTAAAAATTTGGCAAGTAACTAAATTTCCAATTAAGTAAATAACCTCGTTAGTAAACTAGTGCTGGCTTGCCTGACTCCGGTGTTGGGCGCCATCACGACCTGAGTTGGAATTTTGGTCGTGACAACATGGTATCAGAGCTTTAGGTTCACGTAGGTCTCACAAGTCACAGGCAAACCTAATAGAGTCTTGCGGATCGATACAGAGACGTCGGTATTTATCTTCGGGAGGCTATAGGGTGTTAGGAAACCTCTCTTTATTCATATTCTATCATGCAGTCGATGGTTTACTAAATATCGTTCTTTTATTCTCTCACAGATGGTGAGGACTCGTGCAACTGACGTTCCTGACCTGTGAGATGCCGCTACCCTCGCAGTTAGAGGCCATGGCAGAGGCCGGGGGAGGGCACCGACACAAGGTAGGGGAAGAGGGCATCCCAGAGCTGTTCCAGTTGCACCACCACCAGAGGATCCTATCATTGAGGAGCAGGAGGAGGTTCCCCCAGCAGATCCTGCCCCAGCAGACTTCATGACTGCACCAGGCTTCCAGGAGGTCATGGGCCGTATGATGCGGTTCATGGACACCATGTCCCAGGCTGGTTTAGTTCCAGCAGATCCTGGCACTTCTCAGGCGGGAGGGGGAGTCCAGACCCCTACTGCCCAGGCTGCAGGTCAGACAACGGCATTACATCATACCCCGAGTACACTGTCTGTGGGCGGAGCACAGCCGGTAGCAGTAGCACCAGAGCTTAGACCAGCTGCGGACGGTGATCCGCAGAAGTTATTGAATAGATGGACTCGATTGCACCCTCATGTCTTCGGAGGTGAGAAGGGCAAGGATGCCCAGGACTTCATTGATAGGTGCAGGGACAGACTACACAACATGAGGATTCTGGAGTCCCATGGAGTTGATTTCACTACTTTTCAGCTAGAGGGCAGGGCCCGCAGATGGTGGCAGTCATTTATCCTTGGTAGGACAGCAGGTTCCCCTCCTCTCACATGGAAGCATTTCACTCAGCTGTTCCTGTATAGGTATATTCCACCCTCAGAGAAGGAAGAGCTGCGGTATCAGTTATAGCAGCTGGAGCAGGGGAAAATGTCAGTGACAGATTACAAGGCCATGTTTTCGTAGTTGTCCCGTCATGCCCTTATGATTCTTCCTACTGATGATGAGAGAGTGTGGAGGTTTGTAGCTAGGATGCACTCAGGTATTAGGGCCAACATGGCCTGAGAGATGGAGATGGGTACTCCCGATCAGCTTGTGGTCGAGATAGCTCATCAGATTGGGGGTTAACGATCGAGGGGCAGAGAGCAGGGTCAGCAGGACAAGAGAGTTAGATTTTCTGGAGATTTCAGAGGTGCCCCAGGCAGGGGCAGGGGTTAGTTCGGCAGAGGCCAACCTAGCAGGCCTCCATATTCAGCTCCTCCACCACCTCCCCGTGGTGCTCCAGTAAGGCCTTATTTCAGCGCCATGCTAGAGAATTCTTACCGCCCACTAGCCATTCAGGGTTACTCCGGCGGGTATTCAGGTCATCAGGGGTCTTCTAATCCTTACTTCAGTGCCATGCCATAGGGTTCTCACCGTCCCCTAGCTATCCGAGGTTCTTCTTCAGGGCAGCAGGCCATGCCACCAATGAGGTGTTATGAGTGAGGGGAGTCAGGCCATATGAGGAGGACTTATCCCAGGTTTTGGGGCAAGGCTGTTCAGCAGAGTTACCAGCCTACATACTCAGCACCGACGCCCCATCCCAGAGGTCGAGGACAGGCTGGTAGAGGTCGTCCTAGAGGTGGAGGCCAGGCAGGGGGAGCTCAGATAGCTCCTATTCAGTCTAACGAAGGTCAGTCTTTAGGTACATCAGCCAGATTCTATGCTATTACGGCCCGAGCAAATGCAGTGGCCTCAGACGCCGTGATCACAAGTACTATTTCAATATGTGGTAGGGAGGCATCAATGCTATTTGATCCAGGATCCACTTATTCATATGTGTCAGCCTTATTTGCTTGTTTTATGGATGTTCCTTGCGAGTCCTTAGATTCTCCTATATATGTGTCCACTCCTGTGGGCGATTCTGTGGTGGTAGACCGGATCTATCGGTCTTGTGTGATCACCTTCTGTGGGTTCGAGACTAGAGCGGACCTCCTGTTGCTCGACATGGTTTATTTTGAGACTATTTTGGGGATGGATTGGCTATCTCCCTATCATGCCATCTTGTATTGCCATGCCAAGACGGTTACTTTGTCCATGCCTGAGTTGCCTAAGCTAGAGTGGAGAGGTTCCTCAGTTAGTGCAGCTAGTAGAGTTATTTCCTTCCTGAAGGCTCGCTATATGGTCGAGAAGGATTTTCTGGCGTATCTTGCTTATGTGCGGGACACCACCGCCGAGTCTCCAACGATTGATTCAGTGCCAGTTGTTTGAGAGTTTGCTGATGTCTTTCATTCAGACCTTCCGGGCATGCCTCCGGATCGTGATATCGATTTCTGTATTGATGTAGCTCACGGAACTCAGCCTATTTCAATTCCCCTGTACCATATGGCTCCGAAATAATTGAAGGAATTGAAGGAGCAGTTTGACGAGTTATTGGCTAAGGGGTTTATCAGACCGAGTGTATCTCCGTGGGGTGCTCCAGTTCTATTTGTAAAGAAGAAAGATGGGTCTATGCGGATGTGTATTGATTACCGCCAGTTGAACAAGGTAACTATTAAGAACAAGTATCCACTGCCGCGCATTGATGATTTGTCTGACCAGTTGCAGGGTGCTCGGGTGTTTTCTAAGATTTATTTGAGATTGCTGTATCACCAGTTGAAGATTCGAGCCTCGGATGTTCCGAAGACTGCCTTTCGTACGAGATATGGCCATTATGAGTTCCTAGTGATGTCCTTTGGCTTGACTAATGCCCCAATAGCATTCATGGACTTGATGAATAGGGTGTTCAATCCGTATAGTGATTCCTTTGTCATTTTCTTCCTTGATGACATCTTGATTTAATCACGTAGCCTGGGCGAGCACGAGTAACATTTGAGAGTTGTGCTCCAGACCTTGCGGGAACATAAGCTATATGCTAAGTTCTCCAAGTGTGAGTTCTGGTTGGATTCCGTGACATTTTTGGGGCATGTGGTATCCAGAGAGGGTATCAAGGTTGATCTTCAGAAGATTGAGGCAGTTCAGAGTTGGCTGCGTCCTACTTCAGATACAGAGATCAGGAGTTTCTTGGGTCTAGCAGGCTACTATCGACGATTTGTGGAGGGATTTTCATCCGTTGCAGCCCCACTGACTTGATTGACTCAGAAGAATGCCCTGTTCCAATAGTCTGACGAGTGTGAGGCGTGCTTTGAGAAGCTCAAGACGCCATTGACCTCAGCACCAGTTCTAGTATTGCCTTCCAGTTTTGAGATGTATACAGTGTATTGCGACGCTTCACGCGTTGGCTTGGGATGTGTATTGATGCAGGAAGGGAAAGTTATTGCTTATGCTTCGCGCCATCTGAAGGTTCATGAGAAGAATTACCCTGTGCACGATTTAGAGTTTGCGGCGATTGTTCACGCTCTTAATATTTGGAGGCATTGCTTGTATGGGGTGTCTTGTGAGGTTTATACAGACCACCATAGTTTGCATCACTTGTTCAGGCAGAGGGATATTAATTTGAGGCAATGCAGGTGGCTTGAGTTGCTAAAGGATTATGACATCACCATTCTTTATCACCCGAGCAAGGCAAATATGGTAGCAGATGCTTTGAGCAGGAAGACGGAGAGTATGGGTAGTTTGGCTTACATTTTAGCGAAGGAGAGACCTATAGCCTTGGAAATTCAGTCCTTGGCTAACCGCTTGGTGAGATTAGATCTTTCAGAGCCTCGTCGAGTTCTAGCTCATGTGGTCGCTCAGTCTTCGTTATTAGGTGAAATTAAGGCTCAGCAGTTTGATGATCCATGTCTGGCAGAGGTTCGGGAGACAGTGATTCAGGGTGGTGCCAAGGAGGTTACTATTGGCAAGGATGGTGTTCTGAGACTTCAGGGTCGTTTGTGTGTTCCTAATGTTGATGGCTTGAGGCAGAGGATTCTAGAAGAGGCACACAGTTCTCGGTATTCTGTTCATCCTGGTGCTACGAAGATGTATCGTGATTTGAAGCAACATTTCTGGTGGAGACGGATGAAAAGAGACATTGTGGAGTATGTGGCTAGGTGTCTTAACTGCCAACAGGTTAAGTATGAGCACCAGAGACCAGGAGGCCTACTTCAGCAGATGCCCATTCTTGAGTGGAAGTGGTAACGCATCGCTATGGACTTCGTGGTTGGGTTGCCTCAGACTTTGCGGAAGGTTGACGCGGTTTGGGTCATTGTGGATATATTGACCAAATCGGCGCATTTCATTCCTGTAGCTACTACTTATACTTCTGAGAGGCTAGCCCAGATCTACATTTGGGAGATAGTCCGGTTACACGGTGTGCCGGTGTCCATTGTATCAGATCGAGGTCCCCAGTTCACCTCGCACTTCTAGAGAGCATTGCATAGTGGCATGGGTACCCAGATAAATCTCAGCACAGCATTTCACCCTCAGATTGATGGCCAGTCGGAGCGCACAGTTCAGATATTGGAGGACATGCTCAGGGCATGTGTGATTGACTTTGGAGGTCAGTGGGACCAAATCTTGCCTTTGGCCGAGTTTGCTTACAATAATAGTTATCAGTCCAGCATCAAGATGGCTCTATTTGAGGCTTTATATGGTCGGCGATGTCGTTCTCCTATCGGGTGGTTTGAGCCTGGCGAGGCTAAGTTATATGGCACTGACCTGGTGAAGGTTGCGTTGGAGAAAGTGAAGTTGATTCAGGAAAGGCTCCGCACAGCACAGTCCCGACAGAAGAGTTACGCGGATCAGAAGGCGCGTGAAGTAGCATTTATGGAGGGAGACAAGGTACTGTTGAAGGTCTCGCCGATGAAGCGTGTTATGAGGTTCGGGAAGAAAGGCAAGTTGAGCCCGAGGTTTATAGGTCCTTTCGAGGTGTTGAGGCGAGTTGGAGAGGTTTCTTGTGAGCTTGCCTTACCTCCCAGCTTATCAGGAGTACATCCGGTCTTTCATGTCTCCATGCTCCGGAGGTATCACACCGAATTCTCTCACGTGGTTGATTTCAGCACTATTCAACTGGATGAGAGATTGGGCTACGAGGAAGAGCCAGTTGCTATTGTTGATAGACAGGATCGCCAGTTGAGATCCAAGAGAGTTTCTGCCGTAAAGGTCCAG
This sequence comes from Nicotiana undulata, assembly GCA_005239495.1. NCBI lineage: Eukaryota > Viridiplantae > Streptophyta > Magnoliopsida > Solanales > Solanaceae > Nicotiana > Nicotiana undulata. The sequence goes on along the minus strand of ML243881.1, from coordinate 15,153 downwards.
TGGAGGGGCCAACAAGTCAAGAAAACGACTTGGGAGTCCGAAGAGGATATGCGGAACATATATCCGCACTTATTCAGCACATCAGGTATGATTCTGGACCCGTTCGAGGATGAATGTTTGTTTAAGAGTTGGGGAATGTAACGACCCGACCGATCATTTTGGGTATTCGGACCCTGTTCCCCTAAATAAGACTTGCGGTAGTGGCTTATAGTGATTTATGACTTGCAGAGACGGGTGGTTCGGGATTCAGAAGTGTTTAGAGCGGTATAGGAACCCTTAGTTCCTTAAGGTTGGCCTTTTTGGCCAAGTTTGACTTCGGTCAACATTTTTAGTAAACGACCTCGGAATCGAGTTTCGACAGTTCCGGTAGCTTCGTATGATGATTTCGGACTAGTGCGTATGTTCGTAATGGGTTTCGGATGACCCGGGAGCGTTTCGACGCCAAATAGCGAAATAGAGTTTCCTTAAGTTCATAATGTGGTTTAGAACGTGTTTTATTGTTATCGAGGTCGAACGGAATTCTGAGACCGGAAATAGTTCCGTTATGTCATTTATGACTTTCCTGCAAAATTTGGCGTCATTCCGAGTAGTATAGGTCGATTCGGCGCATTGAAACCGAATTCAAGAACTTAAAGTTCTTAAGTTTGATTCTAGGGAGTTTGAAGTGTGATTTTGAGTTTTAGCGTTGTTTTGGGTGTTCCGAAGGCTCGAGCGAGTCGGTAAAATGATTCAGGACTTGTTGGTATAATTGCACGGGGGCTCAGGTGGGCCTAGGTGCCTCCCGGATACCAAACGGTGCCAAAAACCAGCAACTTCAGCTGCTGGTGCACTAGATCTGGTGTGACCGCATGTGAGGTTGCCCAGGTCGCAGGTGCGAGCCCAGGGGAGAAGGCCCAAGAATGCAGGTGCGGACCTGGGTCCGCAGGAGCGGATCCGCAGATGCGTGATTCCCTCTACAGGTGCGACCCCCCAGCCTCCTTGCTCACTTCCGCAGGTGTGAGGCCGCATGTGCGGTCCTCGAGCCACATGTGCGAGATTCACTGAAGGCAGTGAGCTCTTTTAAACATGGGACTTAGCCATTTTTCACCATTTCTTCTTCACTATAGGCGATTTTGAGAGCTCACAAGAGGGTATTCAACCTAGCTACTAAGAGGTAAGTAATTTCCACTTCAATGTTTTGTAATACATCAATTACTAAGTAGATTAACACCCTAATTAGTGTAATTAAGTGTTAGAGTGGGAAACTTAGGGTTGATGAATTTTAGAGAATTTCACCACTTGTCTACCATGAAACCATGCAAAAAAAAATATATTAATGATCCTTAGGCTTGTTTCCTTCAAGAATGTTTGGAATCCGAGTGTTTGGGCTCGGGGTTGAATTTTGGGATTTCTTCAAGAATGATTAATTTACTAAATAATTAGGAGAATTTCCATACTTTGAGCATGCATTGATATATTTGTATAACGTTTGGCTAGTTTCGAGTCCTCGGGTGTAGAGTTCGGAGTTTTGGGCGCGTTCTGGGTCCGAGAAGTAGATTCGACACGAGGTGAGTCTCCTTTCAAACCTTGTAAGAGGGAATTGTCCCCATATGTAAATGTAAATGATTGAATTATCCTTATTTGCGGGGGCTACGCACGCGCAATGTGACGAGAGTCCGTGCGTAGCTACTACTATGTTATGTCGGATAGAATTTAGGATTCACAAGCATGCCTTTATGTGCCTTACCTGTATCTTTACATGTGTTCCTAGTTGCTTATTATCTTTGAAATTGACATGATAATATTAGGAAGTTATGAGTAAGTAAATGCTTAAATCTCTGTTTTCAAGTATAATCCATGATAAATTCCTGAATTCCCTGATAATTCTGTGTATGTATACGAGCACCCGTGTCGCATGTATGCGATTCGTGAGCGGGGTAGCCTTATAATTATGTCAACCGTGTCGCATGATCGATTCGCGAGCGGGGTAATAGATGCATCTATGATTCGAGCCGTTCGACCCTCGACAGTGCACGTTTATTTTTGCGTTGCTTCGGCCGTACGCCTCGGCATACTATATGCTATGTATGTGACTGAGAGTCTTGTTATTATTATCAAATAAATTGTTATACGTGGAAGGGAACTTGGGACTTTTATTATAACTCTTATTGACACTTACGGGTAGATTGCAGTTCATATACTTGATATTCCATGTCTTCTTGATTTCCATAACTGCTAATCCTTCCTAGATTTATTTAATTATACTATTGATAAAGACCCTAGTGAGTAATACGTCTACCTCTCGTCACTACATCTTCGAGTTTAGACGGGATACTCACTGGGTACATATTTGTTTATATGTACTCATGCTACGCTTCTGTACTTAATTGTACAGGTTTTGAGGCTGATGCATCTGGTTATCAGACCAGAGTGCGATCTTGAGAGTGCTATCTAGACCCGACTTCACGGTGAGCTGCTCCTCTTGGCGATCCTCAGCAGCACTGTGGAGTTTTCTACTATTTTGGATATTCCTGTCTACTCTCTTCAGACAATAGTACATTTAATTTGTCTAGTTTTTGTATATTCCACTAGTTTCTTGTGGACTTGTGACACTAGATCTTGGCACACGTAGTAGACTTTCTAGTATTCTTCTATATTGTACATGTTGGCATATGGTTTTTGAGTTACATTGAATTACGTTGCCTCGCTTAATCGCCTTCATTTAATGATTTCTTAACTTAAAAATTTGGCAAGTAACTAAATTTCCAATTAAGTAAAGTAACCTCGTTAGTAAACTAGTGTTGGCTTGCCTGACTCCGGTGTTGGGCGCCATCACGATCTGAGTTGGAATTTGGGTCGTGACACATGGTTCTTCAACCCCCTTGACAACATATCCACAAGTTTTGAACTAGTCGGATTACTAGTTGATTGATCACGGCTATGGTATGGAGGAGGCTGACTCTATTGTAGCTATATGTGGCCTCTTCATGGAACATAGAGATTTGAACTCCTATTTAGGTAGTTGTTGTCCCTCCAATTACCTTTATTTCTATCTCTCCAATGCGAATTTTCTTGCTCATTGTCCAATTTTAGTTCCCTAGACCTTGTGCATTTGACCTCCATGGATGGTTGGACCTTTGGTAATTAGGTCGAGAACCCCACCTTGATAGTTGTATAAACATTTGGCCTCTTTGTCTTGAATTTGATAGTATTCTTGATCATATGACGAGCTCCGTTGAAATCCTTGCTTGAAATTTGTGGCCTCAACCATATTTACCTTTTTGGTCCCCTTCTCTATGACATACTTGGTAAGGATTGACATTTGTGTTTCCAAGTTGCTTCATCCCTTTCTTCTTTTTTCTTGACTGCTTCATGAGATAGACCTTTGGATCCACTTCCTCCTCCAACCTCACTAGCTCTAGTGTACCAAACGTGGTTGGCTTTTGATATTTTATCAAAAATCTTGCAAGTCTTCGAAAAAGTCTTCTCCATGATAGACTCATTTGCCATATTATTTGCTACTTAATGATTGATCGAATCAAGTGAGCGAACGAATGTTTGCAATAGGATCACATCGCTCAACCCCTGATTTGGACATTGCCTCAACTTCTTCTTAAATCTCACTTGTGTCTCATGCAATGCTTCAACTGATAGTTGTCTAAAATATATATTTTTATCACGGAGTTAAAGTGTACACACCGGTGGAAAAAACTTATCAAGAAATTTACACATCAACTCTTCCCATGTTGTTATGGATTGAGCCAACAAATCATCCAACCACGTAGTGGCCTCACCTGTAAGTGAAAATAGGAAAAGCCTTAACTTTAGTGTCTCTTCAGAAAAAATATGTTGATTATGCATATGCACACCATAATGAAATTCCTCATATGCATATTCAGGTCTTCACTTGCTAAACCCGTAAATTTAACCCTTATTTTGAAGCATGCGTACGCTAGTATTGTTGGCTTGAAAGTTTGCAGTACCCGTTATCCTTGGTAGAATAATGGCATTAGCAGAGCCCATATTTTTTGCACTTTGATTGTCCCACATCATCCTCTGCATCACACGTCGTACCTATACCACAAAAATAATAATTCGTGATAAATAGAAATACATACTAGAAGTGAAGCTCGCATTAATTAGTAATTTATATACAGTATTTCCCGGTAATGACGGTAAAATATTATACCCTTTTAGATAGCACAAGCGGTCATTTTCAAATATATCATCCAACAAGATTGGGGCAGAATCTCAGAGAGAATGCGGTTTAGGATGGATTACTAGTTAAGTGTGAAAACAAACTAGAAGTCTAATGTTTTTATGGTGAAAAGTAAAAAGTTTGGGTTTTATGACTACAATTAAATTTTGATTAATGGATTAAAACTAAGTTAGAAAAGATTATGATGCTATTTTATAACAAGATGATAAAAGAACTAGGGTTAAGTCCCTAAGTAAGGTAACGCCAATGGGTATATAATTTAGCTAATTTACTGAAGTGAAGTTGTCACGCTATGAACCTGGTCCTGGACATAACACGACACCTGGTGCCTTACTACATGTGACCGAGCGAACCAACTGGATGGCTGAATCAACAAGTGATATTATAACATACTGAATGCGAAAGATAAACTAACACATGTTGATATACTGAAAGTCTGAAAGATATAAATCAAGTGCGAAAATACTAACATAAGTTTGAAACATATATATGTAGCCAACATTGCTTAACATGTAAAGCCTGTGACTCTATCTAACTTTTACTCTAGTCTATGAAGCCTTTAATGAAGTACTTAAGACACTGACTGTTTGAGAATACTGAAGACTATAAAGTAATGATAATGCCTCGAAATAGTTGGCGCTCACCAAATAGCTGGTATGAGAATCCTAGCAGCTGAATCGTCAACCTGTAAGTCATTACCTGCATCGTGAGATGCAGGTCCCGGGCGAAAGGGATGTCAGTACATTTGAATTGCACTAATATGTAAAGAAACTAAAAGAAAGAACTATAATTGCTGAAACTTAATCTAAAATGATTACTGATAACTGGTAACTAAATTGATAACTGATAATTGAACTGAACAAAGGATGTAAGGATATGAATACTCCCTCTTGTGAATGATAAACCACTGTTTATCTGAAAAAACTTTGGCCTCGGCACCAATATATATATGCACAAGCTACGGACTCAGGCCCAAGTATACGTATACATAACAACGACCTCAAGCCCAAAAATGCATAAAGCATAAATTATGGCCTCAAGCCTAAAAACGCATAAATCATAAGCTACGGCCTCAGACCCAAACATGCATTAAGGATAAACTATGTCCTCATGCCCAAATAAATATTCAGGGATTTAAATTCTGAAACTGTGAATCATACTACAACATGTGATGCTGAAATATTGAATCATATTGAGCTATATAATATTGAAATACTGAATAGTACTAGACTAAGACATGTATTCTTGAACTGATTATGAAAACAGAAACTTCAACTGTTTACGACATGTTGAGAAATCTAGATCGAGACTCATGGGCATCAAACCCAAGTCTATATTGATTATGCACGGAGCTCACAACATTTAGAATGAAAGTCGTGAACGAGTTACGAAGCTAGAGAGTAGAAGTTCAGCAACTATTCAAGGAACTAGGCTTAATTATATTTCTGAGGCAATTAGTAACGCCGTAAAATAAATGTAGTATAGGGAGAATCATTAACATTCCCAAACATAAAGAGTTAGCCTCACATACCTTAACTTCATTCTCTTGAACTTAACACAACGTTCGCCAACCCTTTCAACTTAATCCATAGCAATACAAGTCAAAGGCATTCCATATTAGCAATAATACTCATGTTTTGGCCACTTAGGCTAAAACACTAGGTGGGCATAAAGCTTCATAACCCTTATTAATTGTGTTTCTACACCCAACAACTCATTCTCTTGCTCCTAGATAAATTCTAAAATCTCAAATTTATTATAATCAATATCATTCTTCATCACAAGATAAACAAAACCCTTAACCAATAACCAACAACCAAAAACTATAATTGTTCATGCTTTTCTATCAAAGCCATCAACTCATATCTCATGAAATAGGGTCTATAATCATTAATCCAATGCTATAACCAATTAGAGTCTATAATCATTTATCCAGTGCTATTACCTGTTGGAGAATTGGAAATTAACTTAGAATCATCATTAGAACTTACCTTGGATGTTGGAGGGACTGATCGGTTCCAACCCTACACCACTATGTAGTAGCGAGGAGTGGTCGATGCAGTTTTACCCGATAGGTCGGGATCGATTTCCACAGGGAGTTAATATTGGTTGGGAGTTAGGTTTCTACCTAATCTAGTTGTGCGTGTACCGTTCCTTGTGGCACCGCCATGGCATGCCCTGTATTGTTTCCACCCTTTGGTTTTACTACCGTGTCACTTGGTAGATCCCCCTTAGGGCGAGTGTTCAGTGCTTGAGAGATTTGACCCATTTGTACTTCAAGGTTGCGGATGGAAGTAGTGTGGGAGGCAATTTGAGCATCGGAATCGGCATTCCTTCCCATCATTTGTTTGAACATATTCTCTATCCTCCCCATTTCATTATTTGAAGAACTTTGCCCTTAAGATTGATATGGAGGTGGATTGTTGGGTTGTTGATACATCGGAGGCCTTTGAAAGCCCGACCCCGATTTCCATTACCTCCCCAATTATTGTTGTTGTTGTCATTCCAAATGTTATTGCCACCCCAATTCTGGTTGTTGTTCCCCCAATTGTTTGAGTTGTTGTTGTTATTGTTCCAATTTTGTCCTTGGTTTCTCTAATTCTGATTATTCCCTTGCAATCTCCATTGTTCATTTGGAGCATTGCTCCGTTGTCCTTGATAGTTGTTTGCATACAAAACTTCCTCGCTTTGGTCATCATAAGAATCATCTTGGTTGTAGCCACTTCCGCTTTGCTCATATTGATCTTGATTGCTTTGAACTTGTTGTCCACGTTGTCTCCTCTTGTTGACCATTAGATTGACCCCTTCCATTGCATTTACTTGATTTGGTCCCTGAATTTGCTGAAGCTGTGCTTTGGCTAGCTGGTATGGTTGTTGTCAACTCAGCGATGACTTGTCCATGGTCTTGAAGTTCCTTGTGAAGATTAATTACATTTGGATCACCTTGGGAACATTTGCACGACTTTACCAAGCTGAGAAAATGTCAGCCATCTCATCAAGTATATCACAAGCCTCGGAATACGTCATCTTCATAAAATTACCCCCTGCTAGCTGGTTTACTACACGTTGGTTGGTCGTGTTTATACCCCGATAGAATGTCTATTGCATCATTGCTTACGTCATGTCATTGTTGGGGCATTCCTTGACCATTGTTCTATATCTCTCCGAGATTTCATGTAGGGGTTCATTAGGTTCGTGTTTGAAGGCTAAGATCTCATCCCTTAATGCCGCCATATGTCCCGGTGATAAAACCTTGACTATAAACATTTCATCCAACTCATCCCACGTAGTGATGGAATGGTTTGGGAGCCTCTCGAGCCAGTCCAAAGCTTTCCCTCTAAGTGAAAAAAGGAACAATCTCAATCTCAACGTATCCTCCGACACGTTTGTATGTTTGCTTCCCCAACAAGTATCTACAAAAACCTTTAGATGTTTATATGCATTCTGATGGGGAGCGCCAGTGAAGAACCCTCTTTGCTCCAATAAGGTCAACATAACATTTGTAATATGAAAATTGCTCGCCCGGATTCGGGTTGGGACAATTGCACTTTGCGTAACCTTCATTGGGAAGCACCCGATGAGCTGCCCGTGGAGGAGGTGGGGGGAGGGTCTGGAATGTTGTCATTGTCCTGGCGGCCTCTTCTTTGAGCTTGAGGTACCAAATGAACCTCATCCTCGCCATTATCATCTACCTCCTCCCCGGGAGAACATTCCCGAGAGGATCATTGTTAGCCATTGTGTACCTGAATCGATTAACACACACAAGTTAGTACAATAGAAGGAAAGAAAAACAATACACACAACTAGTCAGATAGATATCCAAAACTGTTTAACTCCTCGGCAACGTCACCAAAAAGTGATCGGTTCCGACCCTACACCACTATGTAGTAGCGAGGAGTGTTCGATGCAGTTTTACCCGATAGGTCGAGATCGATTTCCGCAGGGAGTTAATATTGGTTGGAAGTTGGGTTTAAACCTAATCTAGTTGTGCGTGTTGTTTCTAATTATACTTCTAACCATGGCTGAGATTGTTTCTATTCTAATTTTAATGCTATTGATTGCTAAAAATAGTCTAAGTACAATATTTTTGTGAGATTTTTTCAAATGATAAAAAGCACTAGGGAAGTGACTTCCGCCTAGGCGAGTATCTAATGGGATTAAGAATCTAGGACAAGATAGTTATAATTAGGGTCGTGATATAACCTTCACACATAAAATACTCACTCTATACCTCTCGGTAGTTTGAGTGACTTTGCCCGATTTGGCTTTCTCAAGCCCAAATGGGTGTTCAAACAATGCAAGTGAAATTGGCTCAAGTCCGATATTACTATCTCTAGGTTTAACACTTTAATTGGGGGTATCAATCTCTTGAATTCACCCCAATTCCTTGTTAGCCTACTTTTCCTAGACTTGGGCCCTCTTTCTCAAGAAGAGCCTAAGTAAAAAAGGCACGAATCAGTGTTTGCAACCACCAATTCCACAATTAAAGCATGAAATAAGCTAAATATCACTAACCCATATATAATTAAGCCCTAAAATTCAAAACCCATTAAGTACCCACACTAGGATCGGGTCAAAACCTAGCTATGGGATCTAGCTACTCATGATAATAGTAGAAATCAAATATGGAGATGTAATATTAGCCATATAATTCAAATACAAGAAGAAAATCTAAAGATAGAAGCTAAATCTACTCTAAAAGGTAAAGTGTAGCCGTTCTCGTGCTCCCTAATACCAAAGTTAACCTAAAAATGTCAAAAAGATCTATTCATACACAGCTGAAATTTTTGAACAAAAATGCCCCTACAGAGGTTTCGCTTAACCCGTAATAATAGGCGCGTCCGTGCTTGGAATTTCGCGGCTGCAAAATAACGAGTGCGGTCCCCATTTTTCTTCATTTGAATCTGGACTAGGACTTGTTTCACGGACAATGTAAAATCCAACGCATTCGCGTGAGCATCATTCGCAGCCAGTTTTTTTAGACGCGGACCGCGTTCTTCTGTTAAGCTTCAACTACAAGGTCTCTGAACCTTACTTCATGCTCCCAGCGGAATTGTGACCGTGACCGCGTCCGCGTAAGAGTAATACGCGGCCACGTAATTTTGATGCGGGCCACGTTCTTCCTTTTGAATCTATTTTGCAAAGTCTTTGAATCTCAAACGCCGCTGTCAGCGTAAATCCCATTGCGACTGCGCCAAAGATTTCACGGCCACGCTTTTATAGCGCGGTCAGCGGTGTTATTTTATCTAAAATGCAGTTTCTCTAAACCTCAATATCGCGGACCGCGTTATAGTATCCGCCTCAGCGGTGAACCCAACGCGGCCGCGTTTTTTCATTGCGGTCAGCGATCCAGTTCCAGCCTTTGGCTTGTGCAAGTTTGACTCCTTCATGAGCTTATTTTAGCTTCTTTGCCTCATTTTGATCAAACCCTGCAAGCAAGCACATTAGGTTAGTTTTCAGGAATACCTTTAGCATTTTTGACCCAAAACCTAAGCAAAAGAGAGCAAATAATAGGCTAAAATCCCTAGTTATCAAGGACCTTGGAGGAAGTTAGGTTCTTGAGAGCTTCCTTTTCTAGAGAAACTTTTCTTGTTTTGGGGTGTGGGGGACGAAGTAGGGCTTATAAAATGACTTCCTGGGTGCGCTCCCATGCAGCTGAAGGCCCAAACACGGCGCATACTGCGCATTGTCCAATAAAATGCATATAACTTTTTGCAAAGAGGTATATTCGGGCTCCATAATATATCATTGGAAATGGTTTTCAAAGGTCTATAGATTTTATGTTTTATGTTTTCCCAAATTCGCAACCTATCTTCACGATATTCATTTAGAAGATGGTCCTTCCATAAACTTAGTCGATTTTATCGAGTCTTATGCACCTCACTCTCCATCTTGATTCCAAAACAACTATTTCCACTCACACTCGTCCCGATAGGACTTCATATGTCTAAGATGTCACACTAATACTCATTTAACACGTTCACACCTAGTCTGAATTGCGGAGCGTTATATATATCTCTCCCTTGGGATCATTCGTCCTAGAATGATCGTCCTGACTATAACTACGGCTCACTCTGGACCTTAAACGGGTTTGGTGGAAACATGTGAACATTGAAATATCATTAACACATGCATACAAAGATGAATGAATACATGATTACTGAACTGCTGAGATGTTGAGTTGAATGAATACTATCATAGAATAACACAAGCTTCATAGGGCATCATAATGCGCATAACATGAAACATATACATGAATACTGGTTTGCCATGGATACATGAATATTGAATTAACATGGATATATGAATGCTGAACTGGCACAAATATTTGAGTACCAAACTGACACTAATATCTAAGTACTAAGTTGGCATGAATATCTGAGTATTGGAGTGCATGAGTATTTGAGTGCTGAATTGACATGAGTATATGAGTACTGAACTGGCATGAGTATTTGAGTACTAAACTGACATGAGTATCTAAGTACTAAACTAACATGAGTATTTGAATATTGGAAACTTGTATGTTATAACATGACGCGTAAGATATTGGGTGCACAACTGCCAATTCTGGTGATAACTCTTAACTCATAAGCTACTTGTTCGATCCTTTGTAGGATCATATACGGCCTAATATAGCAGGGACTAAGTTGCCTCTTTTTCCCAAATCTCGTGATGCCTTTCATAGGGAAAAATACACAAACACCCAATCGTCAACTTGAAACTCTAAGTCTCTACGCCGCACGTCAGAATAGGACTTTTGGCGACTATGAGACGTTTCCAAATAATCTTGTATAAACTTGAATTTCTCCATAGCCTGATAGACCAAATTTGGTCCCAACAACTCTACTTCGCCAATGTCGAACCAACCAATTGGCTAACACCTTCATCTACACAGAGCTTCATATGGTGCCATCTCGATACTAGAATGGTAGCTGTTATTATAAGAAACTTCAATGAGAGGTATGTGATTATCCCAACTACCTTTAAAATCAAGGAAATATCCTTAAGTGTATGAATAGTTCGCTCTACCTAGCCATCTGTCAGGGGATGAAAAACTATCCTGAGGTTTATATTGTGTCTAATTCTTTCTGAAATGTCTTCTAAAAGTTTGTTGTAAACTGAGCACCACATTGAAATTATGTACAAAGAGTCCCATGCAATCGAACGATCTTCTAAATGTACGACTTGGCATAATCTTCTGTTGAATCTGTGGTCTTTACTGGCAAGAACTGCGTTGAATTGGTAAGTCGATCTATAATCACCCAATCAAATCATGACTTCAAGTTGAGCAAGATAATCCTGTTATAAATTCCATATTTACCATCTTCACCCAAGAATATGTGTATTATGTGGTAAAACAATAGGCTTTTTGCTGCTCGACTCTCACTTGCTGATAATTCAGACACTTGGCCAAAAGGTCTACGACGTACTTTTCCATGTCGTTCCACCAATAAATCTCCTTGAGCATGATACATCTTTGGGGAGTCTGAGTGGATAGAATACATGGAATTATGGATTTCTTACATTATCCTCCTTCTCTAACTTCATCTATGTATGGAACATACAATCCGTCTTGGTACCTCAAAGCACCATCATCTCCCCCTTGTTCAAAAGCCATCGTCTTATGCTTGTGAATCCCCTCTTTCAACTATAAAAAAGTAGGGATCATCAAACTGTTTCTCCTTCACTTTTGATAGTAAGGAGGAACAAGTCATGTTCTGGAAAACAACTTCACAATCTTCGGAGTTTTAAAGCCGAACTCCTAGCTTGGCTAAGCAGTGAACTTCTTTCACCATAGTTCTCTTGTCTGCCTGAATCATGATCTATACTTACCATACTTTATTATCTTTTCAGGTACTTCCTGAAAACATTTATAGTATTATTGTGATCTATGTCTTTGACTAGTACTCCAAAGATTAGAGTCTCGTGAAATGAACTACCCTCTTAGTACATATCTGGGCATGATCTTATAGTTTTTATATCATATGCCAACTATGCGGGTTTCAAATCTCCAGTTGTAATTACTGATGATTTTCACATCTCCCCCTTAGACCAAAGTTTAAGGTCTTATACTTGCGGATCTTTCTCTTTTTTTGGGATCCGAACAACTTTCCTTATCTTCTATAATTCTTTACACTTTACGTAAAGGACGACTCATCTTCCGACTTACTTCTGAGCAATCTTTCTTACTAGGAAAAATGAAACTAATTACATAAAAAAGAAAGTTAGTGTATTCACAACTATCACACACAATCTTAATGATTTAACTCTGCTCACACTGTCAATCTTGGGAAAACCCCTTTTCGGCAACTCTTAAAGGCTATTCTTTTGTAGCTTGCTCTCTTACTTCTTAGTTGATTTTTTTTCTTCCACTGTCACTGAACGTTGAGTTTAACTTAAACTCTGTGTTTTCTAACACGCGTTTGCTATTTCAAACTGTCATCCACTCACTAGATTTAACCTAGCTAAGTGAATCAAATCTTACCTCTACTAGCTCTGCTGAAATTGCTAATTCACTGTATCTACTCAAAACTTGCTTACTATTATTTTACTAACCACCTGCTAGCATCATGTTTTCTTGTTCTTCTTTGAATTACTAAAGTGAAGCATATGGTTATTTCTAACTTTTCTCACCATACGACCCTATTATACATCCGCATACTATCTTTTTTCTTTGAATTATGTACATGGATCACACTTAGGAAAATTTCACCTGTCTTATAGGAAATTGGAATATCTAACCCCAAACTTTCTATACACTTCAAAATCATATCAGACTATAAATATCCGGGTTAAATGCTTAGTCGCATAACCTAAGGAGAAACAGTCATATCTTTTATCTTGTAATAATAATTGTTTCTTATAGTAACTTACTAACGTCGTACTTTCTAATTCTGATTTGAATAAATCTGAACAACTTAAAATCATTCCCTAAAATTCAATATTGGTTGCTTTTGGTTCTCATTTCGTACATCATATCTTCTTAGTCATATGCATGAGTCGTGCGAAAAACGCATCTTCGGTAATATCAAACATTTCTGCCTCCTAGGTATTTTGCCCTTAGGCTCTTTCCTGTCCAATAATATAGTGCTCAATTTTATGCCCACTCGATTAAATTCGGTTATACCGTGGGGTCTGACATTTAAACTATCATCATCCAACATATGGCTCAATTTCTAACAATTAAATGAAACTGTTTTGTGAGGTAAAAAACATATAGATACACTACCGTACATAAACTTATCCTTCTGATAATTCACTTCCTGCACCATTCGGTGAGTCTTGAGTCTTAATCCTGACCTAAAACATGAAAAAATCTCGCTATAATCACTGTTACTTGCATTTTCGTTTAGCACCCATGTGATGACCCAAAAGGTCATCCTAAGTAATTCCAGCTACATCTGTGTTCCGAGGCCCCGGAAGCCTCCATTAATCTCACCTCGATATGCGTGTGCAGCCCGGGCAGGTAGCCGGGAAGCTTCCATGTGAAAATTTGGTAAAAACAGGATTTTTGAATTGAATAATTAAATAAAATTGACTTTGGTCAACGCTTTTGGTAAACGGAAAATATGGGACTTGGGCGTATGCCCGGAATCGAATTCCGAGGTCCCAAGCCCGAGAAATGAATTATTAAAGAAAATTGTTTTTTGGAAATAATAAAGGATTTTGGAAATGAGTAATTATATTAAAACCGTGTTACCGGGCCCGTATTACGATTCCGGAGCCCGAGAAAGATTTATTATATGTTATTTGTCCTATTTGTGAAATTTTGTGTAAAACGGACTTGAATTGACGGGTTTCGGATCAAAATGAGAGATTTGGAGTTAGTAAAGTTTTGAGGATATTCATCGAACTTGAAATTTAGTTAGGAATGTGATTTTATGCTACCGAGGTCCGAATGCACTTCCAAGGCCGGGAATAGTTCCGCTACGTTATTTATGACTTGTCTGCAAAATTTGAAGTCGTTCCGTGTTGTATAGGTCGGTTCGGCGCATCGTAATAGAATTTTAGAATTTCAAAGTTCTTAAGTTTTGAATTCAGGGGTTTTGGAGGGTGATTTTGAGTTTTAGCTTTGTGTTGAGTGTTCCGTGGGCTCGAGCAAGTCTGTTTAATGATTTGGGACTTGTTGGTATATTTTGACGGGGGCTCGGGTGGGCCCAGGTGCCACCCGAACACCGCACGAGGCCAAAAACCAGCAAAAATGACTGCTGGTGCACAGCAGCTGGTGTGACCGCAGGTGCGGGACCGCACCCGCGGTCTAGGCCTTCGCAGGTGCGACCTCTTCCGCAGAGGCGATCCAAACTCCGCAGGAGCGGGACTGCTGGTGCGGCTCCCAACTCCGCAGGTGCGAGCCCAAGGTCCCGGGCCCTTTTTCGCAGGGGCGATCATTTTCTCGCAGGCGCGAGACCGCACCTGCGGTCCTAAGGTCGCAGGTGCAGAAACCCCTGTTGGCAGCCCGTCTTAAGTGTCCAAAATTTCGGGTTTTCTTCATTTTATCCACCATCAACCTCCATTAGAGAGCATCCAAGTTTGGGCAACACCNACTACTAAATCATCTAAAAATCATAGAATTAGGTAGTAATTTTAGGGTTCTTGAGGGTTTTGTGACTTTCCATGTTAGGCCATGAATTCTTGCATAAATCACATAACTTCGATCCTTAGACTCCGGGTAATTGATTCCTTCATGAATTTTCGAAAATCTGAACGTGTGGGCCCGGGGTCGAATTTTAGTATTCTTGGAAGAATAGTAGGAAATGTATAATTAGGGTTGGGAATTGGCTTATTGAGTACTTATTGATGTTAATAAAACCATTATGTCTAGATATTACTGATTCAGAGTTGGATTCGAGAGGGAAGGCTGTGATTGAGGCTTGACTTGCATTTTTGGAGTGGAGGTAAGTGTTTGGCCTAACCTCAGCTTGAGGGATTAGGTATAGAGTCTTATTTTCTATGTG
>MDKH01172332.1:0-11300 GCA_005239495.1 Nicotiana undulata | reverse complement strand
GCGTGAATTTCACTCGCAGGTGCGAGATTAGGCTGGTTTGACTTCCATCGCAATTGCAGACATTTGGTCGCACCTGCGGTTCCGCACGTGCAAGTCTTGTGTGCTTGAGATGGCTTCGCAGGGGCGACAATTCTTCGCAGGCGCGAGGTCGAGTTTGCGACCTATAATCCGCAGGTGCGGAATCACTGAAGCCTTTCATGCACATTTTCACCGCTTTTTGTCCAACTTTCAGTCCAATTCAACACCAACCTTCATAGCATCATTTCCCTGAAAATTGAGCAATTATACACTAACAACGGCCTCAAGTTATCATTTAACAACACAAAATCTAATGAGAAGAGGCTAAAATGAGTGGTAAAATCACCACTCATCACTTGCTAGGTTGACCCTTACCAAACTGACCTCTGCCCCTAACTGGGCCACCTCTGAAATCTCCGAAAAACCTGGCCCTCTTATCCTGCTGCCCCTTCTCCCTGCTCCTCGACCGATAACCCTCGATCCTGCAAGAAATCTCCACCACAAGCTCATAAGGAGTCCCCATCTCCACCTCTCGGACCATGTTGGCCCTAATACCTGGATGCAACCCTGCTACAAATCTCCGCACTCTCTCGACATCAGTGGGTATTTCACGAGTGCATGGAGAGACAACTCTGAAAATCTAGCCTCATAATTTGTCACTGACATCTGTCCCTGCTCCAGTTGCTCAAACTGATACCGCAGCTCTTCTCTCTTAGAGGGTGGGATATATCTATCTAGGAATAGCTGAGTGAACTACCCCCAAGTGATAGGAGGAGAATCTGTTGGCCTGCTGTGGATATAAGACTGCCACCATCTGCGAGCTCTGCCCTCCAACTGAAAGGTAGTGAAGTCCACTCCATGGGACTCTAGTATTCTCATGTTGTGCAGTCTGTCCCTGCACTTGTCAATAAAATCCTGGGCATCCTCGCCTCACTCACCCCCGAAGACTGGAGGGTGAAACCGAGTCCATCTATCCAATAACTTCTGCGGATCACTGTACGCAGCTGGTCTGGGCTCAGGTGCTGCTGCTAAAGGCTGGGCCCCACCCACGGGCAGTGTACCCGGGGTATGATGTACTACTGTTGTCTGACCTGCAGCTTGGGCATTAGGGGTGTAAGCTCCCCCTCCCGCCTGAGATGTGGCAGGATCCGCTGGAAATAAGCCAGCCTGGGACATACTGTCCATAAACCGCATCATACGGCCCATGACCTCCTGGAAGCCTAGCGTCGTCATAAAGTACACTAGAGCATGATCTGCTGGGGGAACCTCACCGTGCTCCTCTATGATGGGGTCCTCCATTGGTGGTGCAACTGGAATAGCTTTGGGACGCCCTTGTCCCCTACCTCGGGCCGGTGCCCTCCCCCGGCCTCTGCCACGGCCTCAAACAGCGGGGGTAGAGGCATCTCTCGTGTCTGGAACGTCAGTTGCGCACGTCCTCACCATCTGTGAGAGAATAGAAGAGTGAGATTTAATACACCATCGGCTGCATGATAGAATATGAGTAAAAAAAGGTTTCCTAACACCCTATAGCTTCCTGAAGATAAGTACAGACATCTCCGTACCGATCCGCAAGACTCTAATGTGTCTGCCCGTGACTCATCAGACCTACGTGAACCTAGATCTCTGATACCATGTTGTCACGACCCAAGATCCTAGCTCAGGTCGTGATGGCACCCAACACTGGGGTCAGGCAAGCCAACAATTGATTTACTAGTGAGATTTCGTTATTCAATAAAAGGTTCCAACACTTACCAAATTTTAGTTTTAAATCATGAAGTGAACACGGATAAACTAACCAAACTTAATCAATGTAACCGAAAGATTCAAAAATCAACATATACAGTCCAAAAATATAATGTCTACTACATGTACCAGAAACTAGTGTCACAAGTCCTACGAGCATACTAACAGAATATACAAAAGATACAATAGAATTGTCCCACTATCTGAAAGTAATAGACGGGAAATAACAAAAGAAGACTCCATAGTGCTGCCGAGGATCGCCAGGATAAGCAGCTCACCGTGAAGTCAGGTCCAACTATAATCAGAATCGAGCTCCGGTCTGATAACCAGATGCACCAGCCTCAGAACCTGTACAATTAAGTACAGAAGCGTAGTATGAGTACATAAATAAATATGTACCCAGTGAGTATCCCGTCTAATCTCGAAGAAGTAGTGACGAGAGGTCGACTTGACACTTACTAGGGTCCAACAATATAATTTAACAGGATATGATAAGAGCATTAGGCATATGAGGAAGATAAAGCAGTAAACATTAAAGGTAACTGCATATCAAATAAATACTGGAAGTAACTAAACAATTACCACTTCAATTTCCCCCAAATATCTGTCAATCCAATATCCATGAAATCATTAACAATTCAGCATGCGCATACGGGATAAGGACAACCGACCTGAGCCATCATAATAACCATATATGTGCATTGTTGAGGGTCGAACGGCCCGAACCATAAATATATCTTTCAATCCCCCGCGGCGTACGGCCCGCTCCCATGAGAGTGAGGGAAATAACACTCCGCTCGCGGAATGTAAATTCTGAAGCGGTCACATGCACACACAATATTTCTTAATTTACTTTTCAGTGAACAATTCATTTAAATCTCCAAATTCCATGATCTAGGGGAAACAAAGCTGCATATAACATGAATTTATAAAGCATATAATTCATTTCGAGGAAGAACACAAGGCATGGTGTGGGCCTAACTACCCGGACATAACAATAATAGCCGCTACATACGAACTCTCGTCACCTTGTACGTACATAACCCCCACAAACATCAACACATAGTCACTTAGATCACCTTACGGGGACAATTCCCTCTTACAAGGTTAGAAAAGAGACTCACCTCATGTCGAACCTACTTTTCGGGTCAAGAATGCGCCCGAAGCTCCAAACTCGTCTCCCAAGGACTAGAAACTAGCCACAAGTTACTTAATTATATCAATAAATGCTAAATGAATCAATTCTAAGGCATGGAAGTGAGTTTTCTAAAAAAAATCCCCAAAAGTCAAAAATCGAACCCGGGCCCGCTCGATCCAAATCCAAAGTTCGGACCAAAACCCAATTACCCATTCGCCCCCGCGCCCGGATATATAAATAGTTTTGGAATCCGACCTCAATTTGAGGTCTAAATCCCCAATTTTCAATATTCTTAGGTCTTACCCAAAATTCCCAATTCCACCATGGAAACCCTAGATTTTAGGATGAAATCTTGTAAAAAGAAGTTAAGGAGTGAAGAAAATGAGTTAAAAATCACTTACAAATGTTTTGGAGAATGAAGAGTGTTTGGAAACCGCCTCTTATGTTTTTGGGTCTTGAATGAAGAAACAACAGAAAGTCTCACTTATTTATACCCCTCTCAGGCTTCCCCACCGTGGACCGCGCGAAGGCCCTTCCACCGCGGACCGCGCAAAGGCCCTTCCATCGCGGACCGCGCAAGGGTGAATGCGACCGCGAGGACTCCCACTGCGGACCGCGAAAAAGGGACCGCGGACCGCACTGGCGGGTTAAGTGATTTGAAATTCTCTGAACCTGCAACAGTTCTGATCTATGCCTAACACACCCCGAGACCTACCCGAAACTCACCCAAGCCCTCGGAACTCCAAACCAAAAGTGCACACAACCTCAAAAACATCCTACGGACTTATTCGTGTAATCAAATCACCAAAATAACATCGTAAACATCGAATTAAACCTCAAAATCAATGAAATTTCTCAAACTTCTTTAAACCGATACCACATGTTTCACATAGAATTTCATTTTCAAAATCTCTTATATTTTTCAGAAATAATATCTTTTAAAAATTCATTCCTCGGACGTGGAACCTCAGAATGAGAAAATGAGATTCTGACCTTAAATGCAAAATTTGATGTTTAAAGAAGCTTTGAGGAATTTCATTGATTTTGGGGTTTAATTCGATGTTTACGATGTTATTTTGGTGATTTGATTACATGAATAAGTCTGTAGGATGTTTTCGAGGTTGGGTGCACATTTGATTTCAAGTTCCGAAGGCTCGGGTAAGTTTTGGATAGGTCCCGGGATGTTTTTAGGCTTAAAACATAGTTGTTACATGTCAGAGAAGTGCAGATCTTTGAACCGCCAGCGAGGTCCGCTCTTGATTTTGTCCTGACCGCGGAAGGGCCTTTGCGGCCGCACTCGTTTTTGTGCGGTCCGCGGTGAGGAGCAGGTTCACTGGCCTGACTTCGGAGGCCTATATCTTTTGATCTAAAAGGAATTTTGAGATGATTCAAAAACAAAAGTTGTAGCCCTTCGTGTCTAGTTTCCACAAAGGTAAGATATTTGTAGAGTAAGATATGGCCAAATTACTAAAGCATGTCATTGCAGTCGTTTTTCTTTATTTTCCTTCTTTTTTTGTTTGTTTCTTTGTGCGGCCGCACTCCCTTTTTGTGCGGTCCACGATGGAGGCTTGAGATGGGTATATTAAATGGGATTTTTAGTTATTTTTCATTTTTCAAAATCCTAAAAACATAAGAGGCGATTTTCCAAACACTCTTTCTTCTCCAAAACAATTGTAAGTGATTTTTAACTCATTTTATTTACTCCTTAACTTCTTTTTACAAGATTTTATCCTAGAATCTAGGGTTTTCATGGTGGAATTGAGAATTTTGGGGAAAACCTAAGAATATTGAGATTTGGGGATTTAGACCTCAAATTGAAGTCGGATTCCAAAACCATTTATATATCCAGGCTCGGGGGTGAATGGGTAATAGGGTTTTGGTCCGAATATCAGGTTTGGATCGAGCGGGGCCGGGGCAGATTTTTGACTTTTTGGGAAAAACTTTAGAAAACTCATTTCCATGCAGTAGAGTTGATTCATTTAGCATTTATTGATATAATTAAGTAACTTATGGCTAGATACGAGCGAGTTGGTGGTGGAATCAAGAGGTAAAGCGGCAGTTGAGGCTTAAATTGTGTTCGTGGCATCGAGGTAAGTGTTTGGCCTAACCTTAGCTTGAGGGAATATGTGTTGAGTCTTATTTTCTACGTGTTTATTTTCATGTTCAATGTATAGGTGAGGTGATGAGTACCTATATGTTGTGGTCAAGCATGCCCGTGAGTCGAATATGAGTAATTATGTGATTTTCATTGAAGCTTATTGTGTTATGGAATTTAATATCAATTTGGTAGTATTCATAGGAGGAAAATTCTTAGTTTGTGAATATTGTTGAGTATTTGTTCGGTTGAGGAATATTTGTTAAGTTATACACTTGAGTGAGGTTGGTCATAGTTGTGTGCCTTGCCGGAACGATATTATTTTTGATTATTCCTTTGCATTTATGGTTTCTTATTGTTGATTTTCTTGCCAAACTGTTGTTTTTGATATTTACGCACGAGGGGACATTCTGTGCCATATTTATATTGTTTATGTACGAGGGGACATTCTGTGCCATGTTTATGTTGTTTATACACGATGGGACATTCCGTGCCATGTTTATGTTGTTTATGCACGAGGGGACATTCCGTGCCATGTTTATGTTGTTTATGCACGAGGGGACATTCCGTGCCATGTTTATGTTGTTTATGCACGAGGGAACATTATGTGCCATGTTTATGTTGTTTATGCACGAGGGGACATTCCGTCCCGTGTTTGTGTTATTTTAGCACGAGGGGACATGCCGTGCCGTTTCTATTTACTTGTTGTTATGTGTTGTTAATTCCTGTTGTTACTTTGATATTCAAAACGTTTCCTTGTTCCATTATTTCAGTAATTGCCACCCCCTTTTTCCACAGTATGTTTTTCCCCCATTTTTGTACATAATTGTTTATTTTCTGCCATTATTTCTTTTATATATAATTAAACACAGGTGATATTACTTGTCGTGTCCTAGCCTCGTCAGTACTTCGCCGAGGTTAGGCTCGGCACTTACTCAGTACATGGGGTCGGTTGTACTGATACTACACCTGCACAGTTTTTGTTGTGCAGATCCCAGTGCTAGACCCAGTGGTTACTGATCTAGGTGGCTCCCTTCGGTCCATCAGGCGACACTGAGGTAGTCATGCAGACGTCCGCAGCCCTTGACGTCACCTCCTATCTTATTTATCTCCTGTCTTTACATATTTCTGAGGTAGTCCTGAGTAATGTTGCCTTGTCTAGCGGGTTCAACGTTAGATGCCATCACGATCCTGACAGTGGGATTTTGGGTCGTGACAGTATTCATTAGTACCATAATTAAATTGAAGAAGGTAAATACTTCATGCATCTCAAATTGAAGATTGATTTTCAAATTGAAACAATAATAAAATTAAAAAGTTGAGTCAGAAAAATGAACTTGCTTTTTGTTTCCACATCAAGTTCTTCAATCTCTCTTTAAGTGATTGTGTGACTAAGCAGATTTTTTGGCAAAATAGTGTTAAAGAAGTAATGAGGGATTTCTTCAATCGGTTAATTCCCTGCTTCCTATTCACCATTCTTGTTATTGTTTGATATTTAAAATCGTCGTACTTAAGAATTTCAAATGGTGGTTGATGGTAATTTCTCAGCAATTTGCTGATGGAACTTCATAAATCATACTATGTATTCAGCCAATGGAAACACAACCTTGATTTGCTTCAAATTATGTTAGAACTATTACTGCCTCCATTTATTTTGTAGGCTTTAGGGCTAAGTGTTGATATGAATGGAGCAAGTCATTTGGCTTCAAACAATTTCTTTTATTTCATCTTTTCACTTAGTGGTTGCTTGGGAAAATTGACTTATTCCATTGGAAGTTCTCAATGGGCACTTACAAGGAAATGTCTTCGAAGCCTTTTGCAAACGGTGTTTGCGTTGTTTTATATCAGACATTTCTCTCTATCTTGTATGGTTACCTGTCACGACCCCAAACCTACACTGACTGTAATGACTTCTATCATGATACTAGGCTAGCCAAGCTATCGCGAAATAACACATAAAGTATTCAATTTAATTCAAGGTTGTCCAATATATAATAAAATTTATCCGATTAACATTTCAAAACAACAAAAATAGTAAAAATATCTAAGACACCGCCCTATGACTTGGAGTCTACCGTCATGAGCATCTATGAACAATACAAGGTAATTCTATTTCCATACTACATCCAGTCTAGCAATAGAAAGTAAATAACATAATAAGAAGTGAGAAAGGGTATGTTGTGGACGCCGAACAGCTACCTCAAAATCCTAACTCCGACTCCAAGTGAAAACGAACGAAGCTAGCGCTTAGACCCAGACCTGAATCTGCACACAAGGTACAGGGAGTAATGTGGGTACGCCAACTCAGTAGTAATGAGAGTCAATAATGTCTAAGTATATGAAAACACGTAAAAACAATCATTAATACACAGTAATTGAAACCTTTCTTTTAGGAAACACAGATACGATGCCTTGTAACATTTAAAGTTTGCTTTCAGTAAAATATCAGTTGAAAGTGTGCCTTTTCACAATTTCTATAGAGATAAAATCGATTCAGTGTATAAAATTGACAGAGTTCACAAATAGTCCTACAAATGAAAAAAATGTATCATAAATTTCCCTCGGGCTTATGATCACTCAGCATCAGACACTTAGCATGCCGCACAATCACTCGGTATTAGCCCATCGGGCTACCTCACAATCACTCATGCCTCTCAAGTAACACGCCACTCGTTGTCGCGCCCCCCTTTTTCCTCGCACGGGTTAGGTACGCGGAGATCGAGTTTCATGACATTCTGGACAACTCCTTAAAGGAAAAGGTTTAAGGAAGAGTCGCCACCTAACGATTTTATGGTGCGTTAGGGCACGTAGAATAATTAACTCATAAACTAGTTTAAATTACCAGTGATTAGGTAAGGGCTTGAAGTTATCCCAAGGGGAAGGTGTTAGGCACCCCTCAAGATACACAATTGTGGGTCCCAGCCAGGTAGTTTTGTGAATTTGGACAGTAAACAAATGACAAGCAAGTCTCACGTAAGAGGGGATTTCAAGTAAATACTGAAATTATTAAAAGAAATTTAAAGAATAGCAAAGTAAAATAATTTGAATGAAAATGTCCTAGGTTTTAAAGAAATATGGATCACATCAATGCAATACCCGGTATGTCACGCCTCGAAGAGGGGCTACACGTTGTATTAACGCACAGGTCATCATATCCATATTCTACCTTTCCCCATCCCGCTAAGGTATTTAAAACGCGTGTGCTCGTCACGAAGTTTATTGTGTGCTATTACCCGTCCCGTTCTATAAGTCCCGGAGGGTGTTTAGGACTACTAATCCTATAAGGGGAGTACTAGGCTGAACCCCTAGTTTTAAAGGATAAACTCTAAGCGACAAGTAAAGAAACAATTAGGACTTGCACATACGGGATACACATAAACGAACATATGGCTCATAGATCCCACACAAATAATGCATGTTAATAGCACGTCTCAAACACAAAGAAGTCTCAGATTTCAGAACCTAGAGTAGGGATTTCAGATGTGAAAAAACAACAATAGTAAACAGCAGGTTTTTATGAGTTTTAGGAAAGGAAATGAGTAAATGACTTTAAATCCCAGTAATTTGTAGGCAAAACAGGAGTTCTAAGTATAGAGATAGTAGCAAATAGAGGATTTTAGTAAGTTCCAGAAAAAGAGTGCATGATTGATTTTAGAACCATGTGCTTAATAGGCAGTGTACAAAAACAGTTACTGATTTTGGTTTTATCAAACGTTGTGCCTACGGTTTGCCTAGGCGTGTTAGAGAAACGTACTCCAGTTTTAACCTTAACAAAGAGAAACAGTAAAGGTGAAACAATTTAAGCCTTAAACTAAGGTGGGTGCCATGTCTTATGACAGGATATCTAAATGCATAGAGTGATGCCTATTTTTTCTGAATGCACATAAATACTTTCTTAAAAAACCATAATCCTTTATTAGCAAAGTTTCTTATTAACAGGAAGCATGGAGACATAATATCATTAAGTTGATGGTCCTAGCATGATTTCTAGGTGTTTGCGACAGTACATGATTCTAACATAAATGAATGAGCATGCTGCGAGTGAATTCCTAAAGCGACATGGTATCTAATGCAAGTATTGATAATTTGAAAACTAAAACAGTATTTCTATATGTAGATCAGGAACATGCAGAGGCAGTATTTACTTATGACAACTGTGTTTATATAATTAAACTATGAGCAGGATTTCTAAGTGAAGTGTTTGCAGCAATTATAACAGTTTTACAGGTTGCTTAACATAATTCTCTAAGTGAACATGAGCGTGATGAGATGCTGAAATAAACATACTTAAGCATGGTTTCTAATGCGTGGCAAGCATATCCTAAACATGATACTATTGCACACATAGGTAAAGTAAACCCTATAGGCATGATCTCTACCCATAACTATACTAGACATGCATAATCCCATCCCATCTTCACTATCCAGCCCCGAGTATTTATTTACATTTAGTTATTACAGACCATTGTTACATAAATTACACAAATGGATAAGAAAAATAAGAAGTTACACTATAGAGAGCCTAACAGTAGGCCCAAGTACCAGATCCAATATGCCATATGCCAAGACCTCTTGTAACCCAGGTGTGTCAGAGTTCCTAAGGATCTCAGGGGATCCCAGGCAGTGCTCACACCCAAGTTCCCTAGCCAGGAATGAGTAAGTGCAGTGTGGAATGCCACCCTTGTGTGTCAAAGATCAATGGGTACTCAAGGTCCCCAAGGCAATGCTCACACGAAGGGGGCTGAACCTAAAGTCTAAGAGTAGTGGGAAGTGCTCATAGTTTAAAAGAGTGCTGAGTTTGAAAGAGTAGTTTGAAACATCAGTTCTTTTGAAAATAACTTCAGAGAATAATGAAGAGTTTTGTAAAACAGTTTGCAAAAGGGAGAGGCAATGCAACCACAATCCAGCAGGTAGACAGTGATAGGGAGTTGGGGACAAATAATTCACATGTTAGCAGTAGAATAAGGTTACAGATTCACATAGTTACCACATAGTTGTAACAAAGCAACATAGGTTCACAGAGTCACATATTAGGCATGGAATCAGAACCATGTAGCATTCAGGTATCATTTGGAGGGGGGAAGGTTTATAACATAGGAAGCTAAGCATGTAATAGTGGTCATGTTGATATGAGAAACATCAACCCATAAACGAGTAAGCATACTAGTTGCATAAGTCTCACACAAAGTCAGACAGGAGGAAACAAGAGACATATTAGGCTAAGAGGAAGAGCAGGGACATGCTAATTACACAAGACTCAACCAGTTATAGAGAATCACATGGGGAAAGAAGAATAGCAAAAGGGAAAGGACATTATAGAGTCATGATAATTACATAGTAGGCAGTAGAACCACATGATAAAGCACAAAAGGAACAATAAGTAGATAAGCAAGAACTGAAGCATATTGTGTGGAGATAATATAAAACTAACTTAGAGACATACCAGTCGAGTGATAAAGAATAGCAAAATGCAAAGAGATAGAGCAGCAACATCAGTATGCAGAATAAGAGAGTAGATGTAGGACAGTAGTGTGATGAAGCAAAAAGAGAACAAAGATTACTCAGTCTTGGCTTTCAGCCGACTGAGTAGTCAACAATTGATGCAAAGAGCAATAGAAGATACGTATGGAGACAAAGAAAGTTCAGAGAAATTGTGTTTAGTGTGTTTTTATGAGATAACAGTGTTCTCAAAATATTAGTGTGTGTGTGTAAATAGAGAAGACGGAGTATATATAGTTTTGAAAACGAGTAGTAACATAGGCAAAGAGTGCATAATTATGGAAATAACAACCAATTAGTATCAATTAAGACACTGGACTCCTTTAATTAAGGAGTCAAGTTCAAACGGTGCAGTCAGGGCTAAATAAGGAAAAGAAATCAATTCATAAGACTGATTTTGTTAAATTAGGGACAGGGAAATCACAAAGTACATAATAAAAACCAAATACATAGTACATAATTAAGAAAAGTTGAACTAACAGTGTATTTATAAAGTAAAGTAGGGTGCTAATTCTGAAAATCAATTGAAGGAATCTCGAATGCAATCACAATTACACGGAATCTAATGTAGTCAAGGAAAGTATCACATGAGTAAGGAAAGCATTCAAAAATTGGTACAGAATTACTGTCACGACCCCAAATCCTAACAGGTCGTGATGGCGCCTATTGTGGAACTAGGCTAGCCAACCACCACTTTACTACGCATTTATTCAATTATAATAGTTCACAATTAAATAATAAGCGAGCAACCACATCACAATTTATATAAATAAGTCTTAACGTCCCAATAATAGTCTAACCAACCTC
>ML243879.1:36405-59476 GCA_005239495.1 Nicotiana undulata | reverse complement strand
AGGGAGGAAACCCCCCCCCCCCCTATTAAGAAGAATTGGAGATTAAGAAGTAGGTGTCGGAATTTTTTTGAATGACTAGAAAAAGATAAAAATTATGTAAGATGTCAAATTTGTACTTGAGGTGCTGATGAGGAAGGTGGCCAACAAAAACTTAACCTGGGTACTGACGGTTTAATGGGTAAATACGACATAGTGAAAGATCGGGAAGAATTAGCTAAAATGATTGTTTTAGGTTGTTTACCTTTTAGTTTTGCTGCTTCACCATATCTTGTTACTTATACTCAGCGAATTTTATAACCAATTGTTTAAAGGTATTCCTAGAAGTACTTATATAGCTTATATCTTTAAGTTTTCTGGACAATATCAAACATATATCCATTGTAGGGTCTTTCTTGTAGGGTTTATCTTACTTCTTATACTGGTCGTGATATAAATGAAAATGATTATTTGGTTGTTACATGTCATTGGATAGATGATAATTTTTGTATGCAAAAACGTATTATTGATTTAAATTGATGAAGATCAAAGTCATACTGGTGCATTTATAAGTAATACTATACATGAAGTTGCTATATTTTATACTCTTAGAAAACGTTTTGTGTATGTCATCTGATAATGCTTCTAATAATAATGCTGCTATTACAATATTGAAATTGCATGTACACCCACCACTTCCTAAAATATTTCATGTTAGATGTGCATGTCATATTTATAATTTAGTTGCGAATAGTGGTCATGTGATGACCCAAAAGGTCATCACGTGTAATTTTAACTTAATCTGTGTTCCGAGGGCCTAAAAGCCTCCATTTATCTCACTTCGATGTGCGTGCGCAGTCCGGGCACATAGCTAATAACTAGGATTTTAACCTTATTTTCCGCCCTTCATTGCTTAGGTTTTGGTTATATTTGTACACAAAGTAGCCCCAAAAGCTTATATGTTGTGCTTGTTGCAGGATTGAACCAAAATTGACGACATTCAGTCAAGGATATGCTCAAAACAAGAGTGAATCTTGCATAATTACCAAGGGCAACAAAAATGCCAAACTAAAGAGTCCCACCGCGGCCGCGGTCCTTTTTACCACGGTCTGCGATCCCAAGCTTCAGAGAACCTGCACAAGGCAGCTTCCCACCGCAGCCGCGGTCCACTTATCGCGGTCCGCGGTTCAGAGCTTCAGAGAACCTGATACTAGGCCATTACCCACAGTGACCGCGGTCCGCGGTCTGAAGATTCAAAGAACCAGAATTCAAGGCCAAGAAGCACCGCGACCGTGGTCCATTTATCGCGGTCCGCAGTCGAGCATATTCAGAGACCCAGAAGCCAAGGCTATAGTTGTCCATCACGGACCGCGCTCGATTTTGTGTGGTCCGCGTAGCCCCGCAGGGGCATTTTTGTCCAGATTTTCGGTTGAGTATAAATAGCTCATTTTGTAATTTTATTAGGTATCTTTGAATTTATGAACGAAAGAGCACGTGAATAGCTAGTTTTTCATCTTTTTAGCTTATTTCTAGCATTTTTAACATTGAACCCTTGAGTTTATTGTTAAGAATCATTAATATGGGTTCTATTTCATCTCTTTCATTGATTTTATATCTGATTATGAGTAGCTAGACCCATTAGCTAGGGTTGTGTCTCAACCCTAGTGTGAGTATTTGATGGGTTTCTAAAATTAGGGTTTGGATATTTATGGGTGTTTGCTATTTGGGCTAATTTAGGGTTCTTATTGCTATAATTAGTGGTTGCAAACACTAATTAACCTTTCCATGACTTGGGTCCTTCTTGAGAAAGAGAATTTGAGTCTAGAAAATTAGCCTAACAAGGAATTAGGGCATTATCGAGAGATTGGTAGTCCCAATCAATTGGGTTGAACCCAGAAATGATAAAACCCCACTTGAGCCCTAATTAACGGGTTAAACCTCGAGAGAGTAATACCCTACTTGCACCTCAATTGCTTGATTAATTGACACCCAATTGGCCTCGAGAGAGGTAATTAGGGCAAAGTCACTCAAACTACTGAGAGGTATAGAGTGGGAACATCCGTGCATTGGTTATAGTTGTATCCCTAATCAACATCCTTACTTTAGAACATTGAAATCCATTAAGTATCCGCCTAGGTGAAAGTCGCGACCCTAGTGCCTTTATCCTTCTAAGAAAACACCATCAAAACAAATTAGTCAATCAATTAGCATTTAACAGTAGCTTAATACTTAATTTAGTTCAAAACAACCTTTCATGAGAAGTGCAATTAGAAACACGAGGCTCTACTAGTTCACATAGACACTCACTCCAATTGTTGACTCCCTGAGGATTCGATCCCGATTTATCGGGTAAAAGCTGCACCGACCCTTGTCTTCCTACCCTATAGTAGTGAGGGTGAGAGCCGATCAATAGCCGGGAAGCCTTTATGTGGAAAATTGAATAAATGTTGATAATTAATTGAAATAAAGTTGGCTTTGGTCAACATTCTTGGTAAATGGACCCGTACCCGTGATTTGACGGTCCCGGAAGGTCCGTAGGAAAATATGGGACTTAGGCGTATGCCCGGAATCGAATTCTGAGGTCCCAAGTCCGAGAAATGATTTTTAAAGAAAATTATTTTCTGAAAAATATAAAGGCTTTTGAAAATGAACTTTGATGAGAAACTTGTGTTATCGGGCCCGTATTATTGTTCCGGAGCCCGAAACAGGTTCAATATGGTTATTATGTGCTACTTGTGAAATTTGGTAAGAAATGGACTCAGTTTGAGGTAATTCAGACTAAAAATAGGAAATATGAAAGTTAATGAAGTTTTGAGAATTTTCTTAGATTTTGAGGCCTAATTCAGTGTTTATGATGTTATTTTGGTGTTTTGATTACTCGAATAAGTCTGTAGGATATTATTGAGGTTGTGTATATATTTGGTTTGGAGCCCTGAGGGCTCGGGTGAGTTTCGGGTAGGTGTCGGAGTGCTGATGTGTTGAAAAATCTGGGGTTTTAGGCTGTATCTGGTGTATGAAGTTTTGTACTATGCGATCGCATAAGAGTCTTCGCGATCGCATAGCACTGCGTAGGGGGGGAGTCAGGTTACTCTATGCGATCGCATAGGAAGATCTGCGATCGCACAAGTATAGGAGAGCTGGGATGGAGGTTGGTAGGTTGTTCAGTGCGACCGCACCTCCTGGCATGCGATCGCGTATGCTAGGGTTTGTAGAGCTGTGCGATCGCACAAGCTTCTTCGCGATCGCGGATTTTAAATGAATATTCCTCTATGCGATCGCAACTCTTTTCCCGCGATCGCATAGGTCATTTTCGCCAAGTTATTTCAAGTGTCAAAAACAGAATATTCATTACAAGATTTTGCAAAAATTTCATAAACCCTCTTCTTCCCCAAACCCCATAGATGACCTTAGAGGAGATCCATCACCATAACTTCATAGGTAAGTGTTCTTAACTCCATTTTCTTCCACTTTCATCAACTATCACTAGATTTTAGGCCTAAAATCATGGGACTAAAGGGTAGAAATTGGAGTTTTGGGTAGAGTTAGAGCTTTTTGAATTTTTGGGAATTCAACCTCGTTTTGGGATCGGATTTCAAAACAAATTGTATATTCGGGCTCGTGGGATAATGGGTGATCGGTTTTTGGTCCGAACCTCGTGTTTTGACCAAGCGAATCCGGGGTCGAATTTTGGGATTTTTGGAAGAATGTTGAAAAATCTATAATTAGACTTTGGAATTGAATTATTAAGTAATTATTGATGTTATTGAGTCGATTATGTATAGATACGATTGTTTCGGAGTCGGATTCGATAGGAAAAGCGGTGCTAGAGGCTTAATTTGCATTCTTGGAGTCGAGGTAAGTGTTTGGCCTAACCTTAGCTTGAGGGAATAGGTATAGAGTCTTATTTGCTATGCGTTAATCCATGTCCAATGTATAGGTGAGGTGACAGGTACCTATATGTTGTGGTCAAGCATGCCCGTGAGTCGAACTTGATAATTTTCAATGTGTTCTTTGATATTCTCTGTGTTACAGATTTCCTATCATTCTGGAAGTGATATATTGAGAGTATTTAATGATGTGGAAAGTTATTTGATTATTCGTTCTGTTGAGGATTATATAGTTGAATTATACCTCTGAGTGAGATTGGTTATAGCTGAGTCCTTTGCCTGGACGATAGAATCTTTGTTGAATATTTCTGTGTAATTGAGGTTTCCTATTATTGTATTTTCCTGTCCAATTGTTGCTTTTATTTATGTTATGCACGAGGGGACATTCCGTGCTGAGTGATTTTCTATTATTGCACGAGGGGACATTCCGTGCCGAGTGATTATTATTTATGCACGAGGGGACATTCCGTGACGAGTGACTGTGAGGTTATGCACGAGGGGACATTCCGTGCAGAGTGATTTACTTATTTATGCACGAGGGGACATTCCGTGCCGAGTGATTTACTAATTTATGCACGAGGGGACATTCTGTGCCGAGTGATTGTGAGGTTATGAACGAGGGGACATGCCATACCTTTTTCTATTTATTTACTTGTTCCGAGCTGTTAAATTTCTGTTGTTATTTCTACATTCCAATTACTACCTTGTTCTGTTGTTTTAGCAGTTATGGCCCTTTATCCCCAGCATGTTCTCCCCCGTAGTTGTATTACTTGTTCATTTCTTGTCATTCCTTCCTGTTATATTATTGAACTGCACATGTGTTATTTGTTGTCGTGTCCTAGCCTCGTCACTACTTCGCCGAGGTTAGGCTCGACACTTACTCAGTACATGGAGCCGGTTGTACTGATGCTACACCTGCACTTCTCTATGTTATGCAGATTACAACGCCGGACCCAGTGGACACTGAGCGACGGAGTATCCTTCAGTCCACGGCGACACCGAGGTAGTCCTGCAGACGTTCGCAGGCCTTGGCGTCACCTCTTACCCCTTTTCTCTGATTTTCTGTCTTATTTCATTAGTTCCAAGACAGTTGTATCTCCTTATTTCAGACCATTGTATTTAGTAAACTCTTAGACTGTTCATGAGATTGTGGCATAGGTTTCTGGGGTTGTACTTAAGGAAAATTATCACGAGATTTCTATTTAGCTCTTGTATTTTGTCTTATTTCCGTATTTCTGTTATAATTGTTCCAGTTATTTTTGTTAATCTAACTGTTAATAAGTCAATTTAATCAACACGTTGGCTTGTCTAGCGGGTTCAACGTTAGACGCCATCGCGGCCTGTAGGTGAGATTTCGGGTCGTGATAGGTCTTGAGTTATTTAGAGATGAGATCACTTTAGTTAGAAGTTGTTGGTGTAATTCGAGGAAATAATAAAAATGCTAGATTAAATGCATTTAAGGAAAAATGTGTACAATATTGACTAAAACCAAGACTCATACCTAAAAAAATAATTACCAGGTGGAATTATACTTATTTATTCTTAAGATGTTGTTATAAATATAAAATGCCTATAACTTAAGTTGCTAATTCTCATTGTACTGTTCCTGGCCATTTGTTAACATCTAGAACTTGGGATGTTATTGAAGATGTTGTAAAAAATTTATAAAAAATTTATGTGGCTACACTTGAGTTTTTCTGGAGCTTATTATCCTACTATTGCAAATGGTTTAGTTCATATTGATGAAATTTCTTTTTTACTCCAAATTTGAAGAAGAAAGAAGAATATACTTAGGTTGTTGAATCTATGCTAGATAAATTTTAAAATATTTTTACTCAATTCCCCATATTTACCTAATTGGTGCTATTTAAACCCTTATATCAAAATAACCACTTGTCGCCAATTAATCACTACTTTATATATTTATATAGATATTGGACCAACTGAAAATTCTAATATTAACACTTGTATTTCTGATATACACAAACATTTACAAACTTTATATAATTATTATACTAACATTATTGATGCTTCTGCTATTATAAATGCAAATATTCCTTCAAGTTCAGTTTCAACATCTAGGACCAGTGCCTTGGAGAATAATGATGGTGTTAAAAATTATTTGATTTGGTCTACACTAGGAGAGCATCAACAAACCAGTAGCAGGAATATTGATGAACTTCAATTCTACTTGCAAAAGCCACCAGAGCCCCACACAAAGAATTTCTACCGCTGGGTTGGTGGAGAAGCAACTCAAATCAATTTCATATGCTTTCGGTCATGGCTCGAGATGTGCTAAATGTGCTGATATCAACAGTCGCATCAGAAAGCGCATTTAGTTAAGCAAGGCAGCAACTAGGAGATACCTGTCATTCATTGAGCAACAACACTTTGGAAATTCTAGTGTGCTTGAGAGATGGATAAGATCATAACGGTGGAATCAAGGGCGTGAAAAGGTAGATGAAGCGGAGGATCATGAAATTGGAGATATAATGGTTTATGTTTCCAATTCAAGCAATGCCGGAAATCAAGAGCCTCATATCGACATGGATGAACTTACAAAAATGTTGCAAAGAATGTGATGTACTCTTTTTTCTTTTTTTTTAATTTTATTTTTATAATTGTTGTAAACTTTTAATTGGCAAGTTCAAAAATAAAATAATCAAAATAGAAATTGCAAGCTAATTTGAAGTATTATTTATTATTCAATGAAAATATAAAACGAAAGCCTTTGGAGTTTGATCCTTACATATTATCTATTGGTCTTATTAAATAACTTTTTGTAGCCACTTACTTTCAAATTTCAATTTTAGAATTTTAAAATTCAAACTTCAAATTTATAACTTTAAACTTCAAAGTGTAAGTTTAATTCTAAGCCTTAAAAGTTTGCAAACATGTAAGTATCGATAACATTGAATAAAAAAAAAATATATAATTAAAAAAAATTAGTCTGGCCCGGTCTAGACCCGTTAAGCTAGAACCCGAACGGGCTCACCAAAACCCGAAAAATTCCAGCCCGCTAACAGCCCGGAACCCCAACCCACTAACCAGCCCCGAACGATAATCGGACGTGCTATTTTTTTTCCGTGTCCAGCCCGGAACATCCGCCCGATTAACACCTATAGACTCTTACTCTCACCTTTATCTTCTCTAGGGATTAAAAATGTTGCGGGTGCGGTACGGTGTGATTATGGGCAAATTCGCTTAAACCCGCGAATGCTTCAATCTGTCCTGCCCCAACCCACATAACATAATTTACCGTTTTCATCTTGCGCCGCCTGACACTGTATAAACCTGTACCGCTTAACTATTTTTTTTATTGCTTTTTTTTCAAATATATGATATTAAAATGTAAATTTATAAAATTATTTATTTGAAGTTCCATTCATCTGTTTTTTGTGTTCGAAGTTTCTAATGCAATAATTTTTTTTTCTATTTCTATTGACGTGTCGTTCCATTTATATTGTGTGGGCTATTCTTTGATAGATTCATCCCTTCTGTTTGGAGCTTATATTTTTTCTTTATGATAATCAAGATAGTTATTAAAAAGGTGAAATTTGCAAGGAAAAAGTCGACAATCATAATTAGGTACAGAAAATTGCTATGAAAAGAAGAAAATCAATCTTGGATTTTTTATTAATTTGCCCACTAAATATGGTGCAAAAATAAAGAGATTGACGCATATATCTGCTAAATGCTTCAAATAAATTGAATTGAAAACTGATCTTTATCTTATTGAAGAACTTGGTCAATGTTTTCGTCAACCTGTTCTCCAATAGTTGTCAATGCGTTTTACAGTAAATATGAATAAGACATTATCAGAATTTCTCCGCATAGCCTTAAACCCGTCCCGCCCAGTGCTTGCATGGTCCCGCTTGCCAATCCTTATTTGTTGCCTTTTCATAATTTGGCATCCCAAATTATACATATATATGTGTTGTCTGTGTAAAGAATTTTTACACTATCAAATCATCTAAAAAATATTTTATACCGATAAGTTTCTTAAAATATGAGGTTTGTAATATAAAAAATAAGTGATTTATATAACGTGATGTGTAAAAAATATTTAATCTGATAATACATATAACACAAACTTTTTTATTTACTGTATGTAGCATGCAGCATACCCTTTTAGATACAACCAAGGATAAAGCTAGATTACTTGGCCAAAAGTACATATTATTAAGCTCATCGATGTCTTCGATTAAACAGTTTAACGGACAAGATGTCACAATTCGAATTATTGTAGTTGGTTTTCAGCATTAATTTATAGAGTTCTTTTGCGGTACAAATTCAAAAATAATCAGATTTATGAGTGGTTATTCAAAAAAAGTTATAGTTTCAAAAGTATATTATACTGGAGTTCCAACATAGTATATATTGGAGTTCCAATGTAATATACTGGACTTCCAGTATAATATACCGATCCAACATAATATATTGGAAGTTCATACATAGATGCAGCGATCTTCAGTATATTGTGCTGAACCGGTCCCTGTTACAGAAAAATAATGGCTATTTTTGAATGACTATGCAAACACTGACTATTTTTTATTAACCAGTCCAAAAACAAGCTAGCACGTGCTATTTTTATTTCTTTTTTGTTAGCTCTTTGTGACAGTCTTGCAACTTTTTTGGGGTCAAAGCGACTACTTTCTATTCATTCACAATCTTTTATTCTAATTTATTTCCCATGTCTCTCTTGGAACTTAGTATTTGAACCTTTTTTTTGTTGTTGAGATACATAACAACTGGAGATGTGACCTAAACTTAGATACATATGTAAACATTTAGAATTGACTTACTTCTGGAAATATTGCACCCTTAGCAAAAAGAATATTTTTAAATAAAAAATTGGTATTTTATAACAACAAATAACATGAATTGGTAATTTTTGACCCTTATATTAGGTTTGGCAAAGATAGCCTCAAACAATTGGTATATAGTCAAATTCTAAAAAACTACTCTCTTATATATCCTCTTAAAAAAAAAACTACTCTTATTTTGGCTTCCCTCACCCTATCTCTCCTTGTATTCCTTCTTCTATCTCTTCTCTTTCACTCTCATAATTGAGAAAAAGTTCTTGTAAATTATGCAAAAAAAATCAATGGGATAAAAAGATAAGGTTAATCACACATTAGAGAATTAGAAGCAAAAACTAAGAGAGAAAAAATATATTTTAACTTTATTTTTCTTCTCTCTTCTTCTTTTTTGGTTGGATTGAACGAGTGTGTGTGATTGAAATTGGTTGAAAATTCCTAAACGATGCTATATATAAAATTTGAGCAAGATTAGAAGTGACTTAGAGTAGTTTAGGTTAAAAAAATCGGACCTATAATCCAACTGCGACATGTGTATATCACGTTGTATATCGTGTACGTAAGTGTATATCCAGACAGGTTTTTAAGGACATCTATGCATGTCAGTATGTATATTGTGTATACAACACACTTTGACGGCCGTGTATATCACATTGTATATCGTATATATAACACAAATTTTCATGGATATACATAGCTACACATGATATACATGAGATATCACTTATGTAGATAGAGATATACACGGGATACAATAGGGGATACACATGTGGAATCGCCTTGAATTTCAGTTTTCAATCTCAAATGTGTTATACAAAAATAATTTTAATATATTTTGTCAATATACACATTATTAATATGTTATACATGATGATATACACATAATATATATATATATATACATTTTTGATATACGCTAATAATAAAATAAACGTGTAATATATATTTCGTATACACATTATTTGATGTGTTATACATTGTGATATATAATATAATTATTTTCGTTATGATATGAATTGATATACTGATAAAATAAATTTTAAATAATTCTATTCATCATTTTATATTTTAGATAATAAAGAAGGAAAATCAAAATTTTATATATAAAACAGAAGAAAAATAAAGTTGTGATATATATATTTTGATATACATATTATTGTTGTGATATACATTTATGAGCTATTTGATGCCAATATCGATAATTAGGGCTATTTGATGTCAATTATGTGAGTACATTATTACACCATGCTAAAACCTCTTTTTAAATTGGGAATTTGGGATTAGAAGGATCCTGGCCCAACATCACACTAAAATCCAGATATGTCCAAGGAGCCCAAAATGTAACAATGTGTGAGATTATTGTTCCAAGGGACTTTTACCTTCATGTACTATATATGAAATTTTATTACCCTCTCTAATTAAGTTTTAACTTAATTACATGGGCATATACAATTTACCAGTTATATACAATTAGTATTAATGAGTATTCCTTTATATTCAGTGGTGGATCTAGAATTTTAAAGTGATGGGTGTTTGCTGATAAAAAATCCGAAAGAAGAGGAAAAGGGAGTTTAGATATGGATGCTCACTCTATATTTATCTAACAATTTTTGTAATTGTCTATGCAAATTTACTAAACCCGGTTAAAAATAATGGGCGCTCAAGCACCCATAACTGTCTATGTACATCCGCCACTGTTTATATTAGGAATTGAACTGGCAAAAAAATTATTTCTCAACGGTGCACTCTCTCTCTCTGTCTCTTCGTTTCTCTTTCTCTCTCCATTTCTCTCTCCTTCTATGTTCTTTCTCGAATTTTCTTCCTTCGTTTTTCTCTGCTTTTTATCTTGTCCTTTTTTTTCCAGAAAATTCATCAATGAATGTCAATTGTTTCAATGTAGAGGTTTAACTTAACAATTTCCTTTCATTTTGCGCAATTAGTGTTCGAATTGAAATTGCCAGTCAATAAATTTTGAAGTTGTTTGATTCTACACTATTGACAGCCATTAAAAAGCTTCAATGCTTTAAATTCGAATGTTGGGTTTTCAAAATCTATTGTTTGTTTGGATTGGATGTTGTTGCAAACACTTAAAAATCT
The DNA here is from genome assembly GCA_005239495.1 of Nicotiana undulata. Lineage (NCBI taxonomy): Eukaryota > Viridiplantae > Streptophyta > Magnoliopsida > Solanales > Solanaceae > Nicotiana > Nicotiana undulata. The sequence goes on along the minus strand of ML243879.1, from coordinate 48,696 downwards.
TCTTTAGATTTTATGTCTCAATTTATGTGGGTGTTTGGTGAAAATTAGACTTGATTTTGACTGAGTTTTTGATTGAAACTCGAAGAAGAAGAAGAAGAAGAAGAAGAAGAAGAAGAAGAAGAAGAAGAAGAAGAAGAAGAAGAAGAAGAAGAAGAAGGAGGAGGAGGAAGAAGAGGAAGAGGAGGAGGAGGAGGAGGAGGAGGAAGATAAGAAGTAGTAGTAGTAGTTAAAAAATACTCGTATAATGTATGAATCGTTGTATGAAATTTGTATTTAAGTTATAAATATTATCTTTTTAGACAAAGTTGTTGATATGTATCAAAAATTGTATTAAGAGAGGAAGTTTTAATTAGAATATATGAATCATGTAAAATATCTACAAAATACATATTGTATAAAATTTATATGAAATTTGTATTTAAGTTGTACTTAACTGTATAAAAATGATGTATGAAGTTATAGATAAGTTATATATAATATAATCAATGTGATATAATTAGTTGTATAAAATTTATTTTTAGTTTATATGTTGTTGTAAACATATCAAATTTGTATCAAATACTTTTCCTATTTGCCTTGGTGATGGATGCACTGACACACCATATCCAAGGGGATGTGCCATGGTGTATGTTATCTGCGGATGACATAGTCCTGATCGATGAAACAAGACGGTGTTAACGCGAGGCTGGAGGTCTGGATACAAAACCCTTGAGTCTAAGGGTTTCAGATTGAGCAGGTTCAAGACTGAGTATCTAGAGTGCACGTTTAACGCCGAGGCGAGTGAGGTAGGTGGGGATGTGAGGCTTGGATCTCAGGTCATCCCCAAGAGAGATAACTTCAAGTACCTCTCAGTGATTCAGGGGGACGAGGAGATTGACGAGGACGTCACCAATCGTATAGGGGCGGGTTGGACGAAGTGGAGGCTTGCATCTGGAGTTTTGTGTGACAAGAAAGTACTACTGATAAATTTACTAAAATACCCTCCATTATTTTAAATATTTAATTTATCAAGAAATTACAAATAAAAAATATTTAAGAAAATCCTTTTCTATTAATTTATCACTAATTATGTCTTATATATAGTTTAGGCAATTAAATTCATGCAAATTCTATCAAAATTAGTTAAACAAGTTAATAATATTAAAAATAATAATATGTACACTATATTCATAATTAGATCATAATAGTAAAAAATTTAAAAAATGTTAAGTAGACTCCATTCAGACAAAAGTAAAACAAAACATTTACATGAAGAGTATGGAGAAGCGACAGAATAACAAAATAAAATTTTCACGTATGTAGGTTATTAGGTTTTATTTGAGATGTTGTCTTTGAGAATTTATATAGGTTATTAGACTTCACGTATAATTATATTATAGAATTATATGAGAAAAAGGCTTTGCTATTATTTATAATTAAAAAAAGGCAAAGGGTAAAATAGAATTATAAAGTAATAAGTTAGGGCATAATTAGAAAAAAATAGAAAATAATCCCACCACGCCAAATGGGTTGTTTAAAAAAATGGGACTTTTCATAGCTTTGAAATAATGAATTTAACAATACAATACAACCAATTGTAGTGATGGACGGGAGAGTACCTCGTGACTCAGTATAGACTTGTCACGACCCCAAATCCTAACAGGCCGTGATGACGCCTATCATGGAATTAGGCTAGCCAACCATCACATTACTACGCTTTTGTTCAATTATAACAGTTCACAATTTAATAATAAGCACGCAACCATAGCACAAATAATATAATTAAGTCTTAACGTTCCAATAATAGTCTAACCAACCTCCCAAGAATTGGAGTCAATAGTCATGAGCATCTAAGAACAAATAAATCTAACTCTGCTAAAACTATAATATATGTCTCTGAATCAAATGCTAAAGCTAAATAAGGAAAGGAGATGGAGAAGCTGTGGACGACGGACAGCTACTTCGAAATCCCGTGAAATGCTGCTATCGAACCTGCGTCGGCTACTGCTGCGAACTAGTACCTAGATCTGTGCACAAAGGCACATGGAGTCTTTATGAGTACGCAAACTCAATAGTAATGAAAATAAATCACAGTCTGAGTAATATAAACACACAGTACAGATACACAATTCCACCAAACCAGTAACACACCAAGTCACCATGTAGTATTTATCAAATAATAAATTCGAAATCAGTTTTCAGAAATCCTTTGAAAACATGTGAAATATCAGTATATCTCAGTAAAATTCTCAGTAAAAACCAGTTCGAAAATGAAGTAAATTGTGGTTCGAAGACTTAGAAAAATCATAATAATTCTGCCCCTCGGGCCAAAATCATTTCTAGTAACCGTTGCCCTCAGGCATCTTCTCAATCACTCAGTATCAATCATCACTCAGTATCATCATCACGCAGTATCAGCCCCGCGGGCAATCATCACTCAATATCGGTACCGGCGCTCACTAGGGGTATGTTACAGACTCCGGAGGGACTCCTACGGCCCAAGCGCAATAATAACATAAGGAATGGAATCCTTCTCATCTCATAAGGCCTGGAAGCCTCCTCAAACCTCTCATAAGGCCTGGAAGCCTCCTCACATCGCTCATAAGGCCTGGAAGCCTCCTCACATCGCTCATAAGGCCCGGAAGCCTCCTCACATCGCTCATAAGGCCTAGAAGCCTTCTCACATCACTCATAAGGGCGGGAAGCCTCCTCACATCACTCATAAGGCCTGGAATCCTTCTCACATCACTCAGTCAGACACTCTCAATTTGCTCTTAGGCCATAAACATACCGGGTTCTCGACCCAAAATAGTATTTCATTTTCCAATAAATAGTATCAAAATACACCGAGTGTCAAAACAATTTACCAGGAAAAGACTGAGTGTAAAATCATAGCATATCAGTGAGGAAAATATAGTAAACACAACCCTCAAAGGGTAAACAAGTCGGCACTAGGCCCCAAACACGGCTTACAGCCCACAACATATCATAATATATAAATACTAATTAAGCAAAGGCTTAAAAATCGGTTTCGCAACTCAATAGTTTCCTAAGTAGGGAATATATTTCCCAAGTTTCAATCTTTATATCCCAAAACCCGTGAAAGGGTGCATAGTCCGGGGTTTCATACCCTCAGGACAAGATTTAAAGACATTACTTACCTCAAAACTATTCCGAAAATTATTCCGCAACACGCTTGCCTCTCGAATCAACCTCTGAAGGCTCCAAATCTACCAAGTTTAGATTTTTATCATCAATATGTTCTTAAGGAACAATTTCCAATCGAAAGATATCAAATTTACTCAAAAATCCGAAATCGGGCAAAACCCGACCCCCAGGCCCGCGTCCCGAAACTCAGAAATTTTTACAGAAAAGTATTTTTCATCTTCTCACGATTTCGTACATATAAATAACACCAAAATCGGAGTTCGTTTGACCCCTCAAATCGACCCTTGAAGGTCTCATAAACTCATGCCCCAAAATCCTATTTTTCTACTGTTTTTCATGAATTAAAGGCTGGGATTATGGTATATAATCACCCATAAACGAGTTTTAATAATCAAATTACTTACCTCTGTGCTACCCACTGATTTCCTCCTTTCGCCCAAAAAGCTCTGTGTCCGTACACAAATGGTGAAATAAGGGTTTAAGTCGCGGAAGGGTTATTATTTAACTGCCCAATGATTTGCTCTCCGCGATCGCAGCCTTAGCCCTGCAATCGCGGTTCAATAGAACCTCGACCTACGCGATCGCAGTTCGGCTCACGTGATCGCGAAGAACAACTGACCCCGCTCCCCACGCGCCTGGCTTACTCTACGCGATCGCAGCTCAACCCACGCGATCGCACTGCATTGGGATCCTTCTACTCCGCGATTGCACCTCCCTTCTCGCGATCGCATAGGACAATTTGAGCCTGTCCATAATTAACTCTCTGCGATCGCACTACTTCACCCGCGATCGCAGTGAACCAAATCACTGTGCACAAAAACCAGAAAACCATCAATTGTTCTAAGTCCAAATGAGTCCGTTAATTACCCAAAATCAATCCCGAGCCCCTTGGGACCCCAACCAAACTTACCAACATGTCCCATAACATCGTTCAAACTTAGTTTCACTCTCGAAACACCAAAACTAACATCAAAACACCAAATTTACATCGGATTCAAGCCTAAAACTTTGAAATTTCTAAAATTCACCAATGATGCCGAAACTATCCAAATCAACTTCATTTGACCTGAAATTTTGCAGACAAGTCCAAAATGACATTACGAACATGTTCCAACTGTCGTAATTCCATTCTGACCCCGATAGCCTATTTTCCACTGCCGACCGGAATCGCCAAAAACTAACTTTCACCAATTCAAGCCTAATTCTACACCGGACATCAGAAAATTATTCTGAACATACTCCTAAGTCCCAAATCACCTAACGAAGATACCCGAGCCATAAAATCCGCATTCCGAGGTTGTTTACCAATAAGTCAACTCTCAATTGACTTTTCTCAACTTAAGGCCATTCTTAAGGACTAAGTGACTAAATCATCACTGAAACCATTCCGATTCCAAACCTACCAACTCTCACACATCAATAACAGTATATCCCATCCATAAAAAGTCAATAACAAAAATTTTAATGCAAGTTTTACGTAACGACATACCGGGTCGTTACAAGACTCATAGTGATGGACGTCGGAATCTGGGTGAGGAGGAAGATGAGGGATGCTCGGGGCCGACCGCGGATTAGATGGGGAGCTTTGACTAAGGAGAAAGCCCAGGAGTTGGAGAGGAGTTTATCTGATAGTGGAGCTTGGAGGAGTACTAGGGACGCGAGCGCTATGTGGTCAGCGACGACGAACTTTGTGAGGGAGGCGACGAGGGATGTGCTAGGGGTGGCGAAAGGTTATTCAGGCAAGCATTAAGGCGACTGGTGGTGGAATGATGTAGTCCAGGGAAAAGTGGAGGCGAAGGAGGTAGCGTACGCGAAGTTGGCAGGGAGCTCAAACGAGGAAGAGAGGAGAGTGAACAAAGAGAGATACAAGGTGGCGAGGAAGGAGGCGAAGCTGGCGGTCACGGAGGCCAAAAATGCGGCTTTTGGGCGTATGTATGAGGAATTGGGGGGGAAAGGCGGGGATAGGAAGTTATTTCGGTTGGCTAAAGCGAGGGAGAGGAAGGCTCTATATATAGACCAAGTGAGGTGCATCAAGGACGAGGATGATAGAGTTTTGATGGGGGAGTCTCAGATTAAGCAGAGGTGGCAATCGTAGTTTTGTGGTCTTCTTAACGAGGAGGGATATTGGGATATAGAGCTAGAGGAGCTGGGGCATTCGGAAAGTCGCCGTGACCTTGGGTATTGCAGGTGCATTAGGGTGGAGGAGGTCGCGGAGGCGTTGCGTAGGATGAGTAGGGGTAGAGCGACCGGGCCAGACGAAATTCCATGGAAATGTGTGGGTAGGACAGGATTGGAGTGGCTGACTGGGTTGTTCAATGAAATTTTTAAGACTAAGAGGATGCCGGAGGAGTGGAGGTGAAGTACAGTGGTGCCCTTGTATAAAAACAAAGGTGATATCCAGTGTTGTAACAACTATAGGGGTATCAAATTACTAAGCCATACCATGAAAGTCTGGGAGCGGGTGGTTGAGGCGAGGGTGAGGAGGACGACGTCTATATCCGACAACCAGTTTGGTTTCATGTCGGGTCGCTCCACTACGGAAGCTATCCACCTTGTTAGGAGATTGGTGGAACAGTTCAGGGATAAGAAGAAGTACATGCATATGGTGTTTATTGACTTGGAGAAAGCGTAGGACAAGGTCCCCAGGGAGGTGCTGTGGAGATGTCTGGAGGCAAAGGGCGTGATGGAAGCCTACATCAGAGCGATTAAAGACATGTACGATGGAGCTAGGACTAAGGTTAGGACGGTGGGAGGCGACTTGGATCATTTCCCGGTGGTTATGGGGCTTCATCAAGGATCTGCGCTTAGCCCTCTATTTGCCTTGGTGGTGGATGCACTGACACACCATATTAAAGGGGATGTGCCATGGTGTATGTTATTTGCTGATGACATAGTTCTGATTGACGAGACGAGGGTCAGTGTTAAGGAGAGGCTGGAGGTCTGGAGACAGACCCTTGAGTCTAAGGGTTTCAAATTAAGCAGGTCTAAGACAGAGTACCTGGAGTGCAAGTTTAGCGCCGAGTCGAGTGAAGTAGGCAGGGACGTGAAGCTTGGATCTCAGGTCATCCCCAAGAGGGACAACTTCAAGTACCTTGGGTCGGTGATTTAGGGGGACAGAGAGATCGGCGAGGATGTCACTCATCGTATAGGGGAAGGATGGATGAAATTGAGGCTTGCATCAGGAGTCTTGTATGACAAGAAAGTGCGAAACTCAAAGGTACGTTTTATAGAGTTGTGGTTAGACCAGCCATGTTGTATGGGACAGAGTGCTGTCCGGTTAAGAACTCTCATATTTAGAGGACGAAGGTAGCGGAGATGAAGATGCTTAGGTAGATATGCGGGCACACTAGGATAGAGAGGATTAGAAATGAAGATATTCGGGTGAAGGTGGGCGTGGCCCCGGTGGATGATAAGATGCGGGAAGCGAGGCTCAGATGGTTCGGGCACGTGCGAAGGAGAAGCCTTGATGCCCTGGTGAGGAGGTGTGAGCGGCTGACGATGGTGGGTTCGAGAAGAGGTAGAGGGCGGCCTAATAAGTACTGGGGAGAGGTGATTAGGCAAGACATGACAAGACTGCGGATTACCGAGGACATGACCCTTGATAGGAAGGTCTGGAGGTCAAGCATCAAGGTGGTAGGATAGGGGGTACCAGATCTTTTCTTACTTCATTTCCGGGGTGAGGCGGGGTTGGATAGGGTTTACCATAGATGGCTTGCGGATTTTATTGAGCCTCAGACGGTAGTTTCTGGCTAATATCATTGCATGTCATTTATTTTATGATTTTCATGCTTAGGCTACTATTTCTACGATTTCTGCTGGAGTTACTAATGAATTGTCTTTTCTTTTCTTTTCTTGTTTTTATTTTCCCGTGCCGAGGGTCGATTGGAAACAGCTTCTTTGCCCTATCGGAGCAGGGGTGGTCCGCGTACGCATTACCCTCCCTAGACCCCACTTTGTGGGACTTTACTAGGTATTAGTAGTAGTAGTAGTAGTAGTAGTAGTTGTTGTTGTTGTAATACAACCGGTTTTAACTTTACAATCAAAACAAACATTGTTCTGAAAAAAGAGCTCGTTTGGACATACAAAATTTTTGCTCTTTTTCAAAAATATTTTGAAAACAATGTTTGGTTATCAATTTCAACCTGTTTTTTCCAATTTCACTTGAAAATGCATTTCCAAATTTGAAAAACTGGTTCTTACCAATTTTTCAATTGAAAATGCATTTTCACTAGTTTTTAGTTTTACAAATTGACCCTATACTTTTAAAAGTTAAACAATAACATGTTAAGCAATAGCATTTTCACTTGAAAATGCATGCCCGTTTGCATCTTTTGTGTAGTGAAGTAAAACAGAATATGATAACAGTTAAACAATAACATGTTTGATTATTTATTTCAAGTAGGATAATTAAAATAAAGTGGTTTTGATATTTTTACAAGTTATGGAGTATAAATCATATTTCATAATTTTGCAAGAAGAAACATACAAATATATTACAAAAATTATAACCAAACATAACTTCATTTTTAATTCAAATTCCAAATTTAAAAATTTATTTTGGAATTCATATCCAAACGCCTACAAAGAATACAATATGATAGGAATGGTAACAATCATCCAAACAAGCTCTGTAAGTATTTACCGGACAAGCAAGAGTCGAAAAAATTAAGAGCATTCATTTTCAATATCGTTGTTTGTACTTTGCTGAAATTGAAAGTAGTTGGTTTTTTAGACCATTTCTGAGTTCCTACTTTCGGGACCAAAGACAAAGTACGAAAATAGAATCACGTGAGAATTTCTTAGATTAGTCTGTAACATTTAATGTCAACAGGTAACTGCCGCTGTCCGGATGAAAAATTAGGAAATCATATCTATAAGTGAAGTATATAATCCTAAAAATACCATTTTTTTTCTTTTGATAATTTCTTATGTTTTTGTTCAGTTCAAACAATTTCAACTGAAAAATGGGGAAAAAGCAAGTGATGGTGCCTGTTAATGAAGTAGACCTCACCGAAGTGAAATATGTGCCGGAAAAATTTGAAGGTTTGCTTTTCATCTCTTCTTCATTTTTGTCCCTTAAATAGAGTTTCTTGTCTATGATCTAAGTGTCATTTTGCAGCTCCGCATTTGACTGGTTTTTGGTTCAAGTTGTTTGTTAAAGTAATGGAGGCACCCTTACTTGGTTCTTTAATTACCAGTCACCTGAAGCAGAAGAATGGAATGACTGAGGTTTGTTTGTATACACACTTTTGATTTCTTTCTATGTATAAAAGGGAGATTTAGATATTAAAATTGATGCTTTTGATTGTCAGATTCTCAAGAATACCGTGATCCCGGAGGTGCCCATGTTCATTCCCCAGTTCCCTCTTCAAGGTTCACTATTAAGCTCTTGCTGCTTTTATCTTTCAATTAGTTTATTCATATTCTATGTTTTAGTTCTAGGGCACAATGGACTAAAAACATCTATATAGGTAATACCAGTTAGTTAGGATTAAGTTTTACTCATTCTAGTACATTTGCGTCGGGTCTTGTTAGAGATTTATATACACCAACAACAACAACAACCCAGTAAAATCTCACTTGTGGGGTCTGGGGAGGGTAGAGTGTACGCAGACCTTACCCCTACACGTAGAGAGACTGTTTCCCGGAGACGCTCAGCTCAGAGACAATAGATCTGCGACAAAAATACCTGAAAAATAATATCAGCCACGTGAGAGACAACAAATAAATGGAAAAGCAGTAACACAAATATTATGCAAAAGTGTGAAACACAACATAAATCACTAGCAATGCTAGACAAAACACTATCATACTCGTCGGTACAAAGAGGGAAGTCGGGACAAAAAGGAAAACCGCTCGACTACCCTTTAACCTACACCCCTAATGTTCAACCTCCACACCTTCCTATCAAGAGCCATGTCCTCGTATATCTGGTGCCGCGCCATGTCCTGTGTGATCACCTCGCCCCAATATTTCTACTATTGGTAGAGATTTATATATTGGTAGAAAATGGAGATAACTTCTAGTGCTAGTGCTTTCAAATAATATTAGACTGAGACGGGGTCAAAATGGAGTGACATGGACACAGAGTATTTATATAGCTGATCTCAACTTGCTTGCGATTGACACTTAACTGTTGTTGTATGTTTAGTATACATCAGTGTTTTCTCTTGGTGTAGGAAGATACCTTTTCTTTTAAATATGTCATTTCATTGAGATGGCACTGCTTAACTATCTTATTGTGCTGCTTGTTATCTCTCTTCTTTGTTTCTATTAGTTGGTGAATCGTATAAATTTCTTGCCAGCAAAAGTTCATGCGCTATCCTTTATATCTGAGGCTAAGCTTTTTACCGTTTAGATTTTACTCCTTTAGCATGACATTATTGGTGATAAACTAATAGTCAGCTCACTTTCTGACATGTAACTGGAAAGAAGCATAATACCGTGCGATTCCACGATTTTGTTGAAGTTGGAATTCAGGAATTGTTAAGGTGCTTTTCTAATGTTACTGACTTATTTAGTACCCATATGAATTTAGATCCAGAGCCTGGTGTTGTTTGCTTAGAAGAAGATGGAAAACCTGAAGAACGGGTTGATTTAGCCTTGAAGTGTCTTCCACATTATGATCCTTCTAGCAGTTGGAATTCTGGTTCAGGAGAACCATTCCCATTCCGCTACTGGAAAATTCGTGATTATGGATATGCTTACAGCTCTAAATTTACGACCCCATCTATGGCAAGTGATTTTCCATTGATTGTTCCTATTTTGGTCATCTTCAAGAGTAATAAAAAGCTCTATTGTGCTAAAGGTTGCAGAGCACTTTATCTCAGCAATAGAGGTACTTAATGATAAGCAGCCCTCAGCACCGTTATTAATCTCCTTTGACCCCAAGGAGGTGAGAAGGCAAGCTGCATCTTCCACTCAAAGATTTGAGGAAGGTATTTTAATTTGTTAATGCGCATAAATTGGCTGTTCTGAAAATCTACACATTGCAATTCACAGTTTCTTGTATTTTTTTAGTTATATTAGCACATGCCGCCATATAAAAGATAAAAATTGATATTAATTTCCTGCGAATAAAGCATATCTTGAATTGTTGTGCCAAGTCTGTAGATCTCATTACTGAAGTGTTTTTCTTTTCATCTGGTTTTGTTTTATTCCGATGTGGTCATGTAGGAATACCGTTGTCGATCTTGGATGGGATTTTAATTGCAGTCAAGGATGACATTGATTGCTATCCTCATCCTTCAAAGGGTATGTGTTTAACTTCTCATTTCCTCTGCGAATATCTCTGCCATTTTTAGCTGAAAATTTTTCCCTGTAAAAAGAACAGGTGGTTCTACATGGTTTCATGAGGTTCGCCAGGTAAACGCAGATGCAGTTTCTGTGTCAAGATTACGAAGCAGTGGTGCAATTTTAGTAGGAAAGACAAATATGCATGAATTTGGTATGGGCACAACAGGGAATAATCCGAATTACGGGTAAACTTTTGCATTGAACCTACAAATAAGCAAATGTTAGAAGCGGTAACCTTTTGACATGACTTCTTTTATTCTTTTTTTGTTAAAGCAAACTTGATAAAGATATATGCTAAACATTGGTTTGCGAATGTTGAAGAATGAATGCTGCTTGGGTATATTTGAGGTTGAGTGTATATTTTACCTTTAACATCACTAATGAGCATTTTCCTATGGCAGTACACCTGGAAATCCGCATAATCCAAAAAGATACACAGGTGGTTCTTCCTCAGGTTCAGCTGCAATTGTCGCTTCTGGATTGTGTTCAGCAGCATTGGGAACAGATGGTGGAGGTTGTGTAACATATCAGGCTAGTGAATTAGTATCTTATTTTGAAATAATTATAAGATTTTCAGGTTTTATTCATCTGAAGTCCAGGTTCAATACGAATTCCTGCTTCTCTTTGCGGGGTTGTCGGCTTGAAAACAACATTTGGACGGACTGACCTGACAGGGTAAGTTCATGAAGTGTATATCAATGTGCATCTATACCAAATGGGTTTTATCCTTCTGAATATATTGTTTCTCCCGGTAAAACTTTTCTACTGTCAAAGCTATGATCTGCCTATACAACTTGCCAACTTCAGTTGCTACAGTTAAATTTTCTAACAGCCTAAAGGATTGTTCTTTCCTATATTTAGATATCCGTAATTTATGGATTTCGGTTTTATCAAGTCTCTATGTTAACATTCAATATCATACCTTTCTTGGTCTTTTGTCTGAGATCAAGCTTTACTATCTGATCTTATCAGTTTATAGTTTGGTTCATCTCTGTTCTTTTATCAGGTCACTGTGGGAAGCAGGAACAGTCACAATTGCTGGACCCATCACGGCTACAGTTGAGGATGCCATACTTGTGTTAGTAATTGGTTTCACCCAATCTTTTTTGACAAACAAATAGTCGATTCCGGTCATGAGCATATTGTAAAGCATAATCTATCTTGTAATTGGCGCAGTTGTGTTATCACTTCTTCATATGCTATAGTAGTTTTATTTCGATTGAAGTGTCATCTTATATGTTTTAACATAAATAGAATCCATAGAATGAATACATTAATCATTGAAACTAATTGTACTAATAGATATTAAAACGATCTACATGAAAACTAATACACGAAATCACTCTAAGTAAAAATATGCTTATAGAGACTCTTGAATCTCATTATTTCTTGAATACTTGTAATAGGTACTGAAAGTCAGATATATTTTCTCCCTATGCCTTTAGAGTTCAAAGGCTATTAGAGTTAAAGATTAGAAGTTTACTGAAAAAAGTATAAAGCCACCAAGATAGTCAGCTTCCAAGGAACAATGCTAGACCCTAACCATGACAAAGCAATGTAAATTTCCTAACGCATGCCACCAGAGTCCTATTTTCTTCAATTAGGTTGTATATATGGGGATAAATTTTTGTTAACGTTGGTCAAGCTCTTGATCTGGTCATAAGACCACTCTTACAGTTGATATGTTGATTATTGCTATTTTTTTCCCAACTTTTCAGGTATGCAGCAATCTTAGGATCATCTCCAGCTGATCGAATTCCACTGAATCCTGTAATCACTCACAAAGTGTACTTTTGCAAAATTTCAAGATGTTGTTCTGCTTAGGGTCCAGTTGACCCCCCCCCCCCC
>ML243879.1:4784-36330 GCA_005239495.1 Nicotiana undulata | reverse complement strand
GTGTTCTTTTGCAAAATTTCAAGAAGTTGTTCTGCTTAGGGTCCAGGTGACCCCCCCCCCCCCCTCCCTCCCTCCGTTCCTGTAAATACTGTAGCTAATATTTGTAAATAGGGCAGTGATCGTTTTTCGACATTGAATTTTTCCACTAAAATTGCAGTTAGTTGATCGCCTATGATACTCAAGCATGTTGATTACCTTAAAAACTGGAGTTTGGGGCATTTTCTTCAAGCGAGTCAGTGACCTGTTCTGCTCTTGGTTCAGTTTGGGGATGTGTTCTTCTGCTGAATGTCTCATTCCTATCCATGCTGCAGTATTAACCCTACTTGTATCATATAGAAGACTATTTCAGTTAGCTTGCTGAAGAAAAAAAGTGACAACTGTCCATTGTAACCATGCTGTCTTAGGCCCCCAAAGTGGATTTGATATATCTCTAAAAGACCAATCTTAATCATAGGATTAGTTTGATCCTATACTTGTACAGGAGACTGTTGATGTAGGTTCAATGCAGAATGAGTTCTTTTCATTGGATTAAAAAGTTGTACTCTGCATTAAGCAAGTTGTTTTGTATTCACATTATTATTATTTGATTTTTTTTCAGTCCCTCCCTTGTTTACCAGATTTATCTTCCAATGAGAGTTCAAACATGTTGGGATCACTTACCCTGGGAAAGTATACAAAGGTTTTGCACTTTCTGGTTTCTTAAGGTTGTTGTTGATTTTAACCTTCTTGGTTGAACTTTTTCTGATACACATCTTTTGCAGTGGTTTAATGATGTTAGCTCAACTGATATAACTGATAAGTGTGATGATGTCCTAAACCAATTATTTCATCTGCATGGGTGCAAAGTAAGTCCGTATCACCCTTTATTACCCTTTGTCATCTATTTCAGAAGACTTTATGCTTAAAATTCAGATTCAGTTTCTGGATGTAACTTTGTTATTCTATTTTTATTGCTTTACTCTTTGCAATCAAGACAACAGAGATTGTCATACCGGAGCTTCGTGAGCTGCGCACAGCCCATACTGTTACTTTTGGATCTGAATCACTATGCTTATTGAATCCTGATTGTGAGGATGGGTATATCTATTTTTCATTCAAGCTATTAGTACAACTGCTCGCAATCTTGTAGTTTGGACTGATATAACTTTTTTTCATTTTATGTAGGAAAGGAGTAAGATTGACTAATGATACTCGCACAAATCTGGCACTCTTCAGATCATTTGCAGCATCAGACTATGTTTCTGTCCAGCGCCTTAGGTAAAGAATAAGTTACTGAATTACTTCATACACGTTGAAACAATATCTTCAGTTGTTGTTTGTTTTAATATCAAATTAGGGATGTGAAAACTGCATTTGTGTGGTGGATCAGTGGCATATACATAAGATTCTACATTAAGTAGACTTTCCTAGCTTTAACTACATCAGCAGTTTTAGGTTTTACTCACCTCACTTTAAGCTCTTTGTGTGTAAAAGCTTAAAAAGTTATCATCTTCATATCCTGATTTTAAATTTTCAATTGAACATGATATTCTCAGAGCTTGTGCATGGAAACAAATTTATCTTCTACTAGCACATTAGAATCCATGTTCACGCCTTCAATTTCATTGTTAGTTTACTCCATAGTTACTTTGTATTTCTGAAGTGTCATCTAATGGTTCTTTCTGCCTTATGTTTGGCAACGTGTTAAGTGTCAGATGTACTACTAGATTTTATCTAAATATTGAAGGATTTCAAGACTCGCTACAGAATTGCATTTAGAAATATGGTAAAATTTGTTCAACTTATTTCGGCTTTCTTCCGTCTCTTATTGCAGGCAAAGGATAATGTACTACCACATGGAGATTTTCAAGAAAGTAGATGTCATTGTAACACCTACCACTGGGTAAACTAAGTTTTTGCACTTTATGGGCCCTTATATCTATAAATACACTTCTTTCATATCCTGTTAAGTAAAATTGTTGCATAAGTAGCTACTATCCATTGCAAGTATTGTGCGAGTTGTTGGTTGATCTCTGTTAGATTTGTCATATGTATAAGTAGATGTAAATGCTTATAATAAATTAATAATTCCCCATATGGAAATAACAATTCATAATTATAAAGTGTATGCAAAAGCTTCTAAGTGTAAGACATAGTACTTATGCATTCTCCCAATCTCGCATATCTCACATGGTATCAGAGTTCTCTTTAGAGTGAAAGTTGTGTTTTTATTCAATGATTTGGAAGGTTGAACTAAAAGACAAAACCGGCCTTTGAGTTACATGATAATGCTATTGCTGGCAACTATTTTCCTCAATCTTCTAGTTGATCGAAGTTTTAGGAAGTTGGTTTCAGAAATAGTTGTTCTGTCACCAAAAAAAAAAAGAAGGTTTTTCTTGCTATTGACACAAGATTGTACAGTACAATATGTACTCAATGACAGAAAAATTATAGATGATTGATGCAAAAGAGGAGTTGTATATTTCTTTTCACTTCACGTGGAAAATGTCTAATCAATGAATGATCCATTAAGAGTACTAGAGATTAGGATACTCGTGTCCTTATAGTTGTATCCCATATTATAGCCTTTTGAGAGGAGTCACAAGCTTGTACCATATATTTTAGCTTGATGATCAGAATCACATTTGTCTGATGTTATGATCTACAGAGGATTTCCATTGACTATCTTCACCCGTGGAGTTTCCACATCAAATCGATATGTATATGTTCATATGGAATGACACATACTGAGGCTTTTCTATCATAGAACAAAATATTTTTGAATTTAGTCCCCAGTAAATTACATCTATTTTTTTTTTGCTGGACCAATACTGTGTAAATTGTCATTATGTTAATCTGATTCTGGACTACACACTTGATTTCATAACTTCTATTTTTATTCTTCCAGAATGACAGCTCCAGAAATTCAAGAAAGTGCTCTTGCAGTTGGAGAGACAAATTTGCAAGTTGTAGGTAGGTTAACATCATTTTTACTTTTTGGTTAAAAGTTCCTGAGATATTCTGTCATCTCCTCTACGTCCTTGCTGTTGATGTGCTACAGTAGAAGTAACTGGCAAAGCTTGGGGACACAAATACCAATTTTGTGTTTAGCTGCAAAAAGACTTTTTTAAGCCTGGATGTTTCTACGGATTGCATCTAGGGTGTCAAATAGGCGGGTTGGCCTATATTTGGGCAGGTCAAAACGGGTTGAACTAATAAACGAGTTACGTCATAACCCCTAGGTCAAAGTTGGGCAGGCCAATTTGGGCTATTCAATGGGTCATAACCTAAAATTTGATTTTTGCCTGAATTGAAAACAGGTATTGTACTTCGATATTGAAAGTCTTGAAGTGTTCTATCTCACACAATATTCTCAATACTACTACCTTTCTTTTTGTTATGGTGAGCACTTCCTGATGATGTAACTTTATTTTAGACTACATAATACTTACTCGTTTGCTATTCTTTCAGCAAGCCTAATGCAATTTGCTATAACAGCAAATGTTCTGGGGCTTCCAGCAATTTCTGTCCCTGTAAGTGACAATTCATCTTTTTCCTGTTAGGCAGTGCACTGAGAGTAAATCTCAGAAAAGGATTTGGAATGGACGGACCTGCATGTTGATGATATGCTAAACAAGTTTCTAAGCATTTCAACTTAATAATTTTACAATAGGTCTATCATATATATAAGATATTGTGCTAGGAAATCGTTGAATATGGGATTCTAGGAAGGAATAAGTGCCGATTTTAATTTCCCTCGGCAAATTCCTCACTTATTATGTTGAAACCGGTCGTGTAAGTGGAAATTTTGTTCTTCTCTTTATTTGCATTACCCAGAGCAGATAATATTTGTCCAAAAAAACTGAAGATGTGAAGAGATGTTTTCATAAATCAGAAAAAGATAACTTTAGTCGAACTCATTTGTATCTCAGTGACGGACCCAGGATTTTGTGCAACTGGGTTCAATCTTAGAAGTGTATAACTTTAGTCGTAAAATAGTAGTTGTCAAGTGAGTTCAAATAAATATTTATACAAAATTTACACAGTTTTAATTCTCCATCTGTATTTGCATAACGTCTGTTTCCTTTATCACTAAGATGTCTCTTGATGGCTACCAATGCAGGATCATAATTCTTCTGAAATATGTGGATGTCAATTGTCAGTCATAAAATATACTTGTAGCTTACTAATTTACCTTTCTTTCTCTTTTGTTTTTTCATATGCTTAGATTGGTTATGATAAGCAAGGACTTCCAATAGGCATGCAGCTTATCGGTCGTCCGTGGTGTGAAGCTACAATCTTGCGTTTAGCTAGTGTGATAGAGGTATTCTCCTCCATCTCTACCACCCGCCCCAACCAACTAACTGCTAAAAGGTTACAATTGAGTATTGACAGGAGATTTTGACTTATGTTTTCAGGAAATCTCTGCAGAGTATAGGAAGAAGCCAATGGAGTTCTATGACATCTTGAAAGGGAAGTGAGAATAATGTTTGAAAGAGAGCGAGGGAACTGACAGGAATAAGCTTAAGTCTAACCTCAGGGTAAGAAAAGATTTCATCACAAATGAATTTACATAGAGAACTAATCGAATAAGAGCTGAAGAACAATACTCCTAGATATAGAAATGTGGTTGCTTTTTCAACAATTATATCTAGTAGATTTTGGTGATATATGCCTATTCATGTGTTTACTACTAGCGACCTTTCTGTAATTTTGTGCATCCTTGAAGTTGTACACTGAAACTGCTTAATTCATAGTTTAATGCATATTTGGTTAATTTGTCCTTATATTTTATTTTATTTGATTATTTGCTCCAAATTACGAAAATGCAGGAAGATAGTTAGAGCAACTAAAGAGATACAACAGAGGCGAAGGGAACTTGTGAAAAAGTACAACACATCATCTTACAGGGAACCACATTCATTTTCCAAAAAGAGCACCAAAATAGCTTTGATTTACAGAAACATAAGGGCAAATATTAAGCGATAAAGGTCTAATCTAGGGGCAAAATAGATTTACTAAAAGAACATTTGTTGCAAATCACAGACTTCCAATAATATTTCGATTTCTCTGTATCAATATGCTGGTTTTCTTCTTCTTTGATCCCGGTAGGGTCCTTCTTCCTCCTTATCCTTCAAGAAGCCTAGGATGACAAGAAAAACAAAAAAGAAGACTGCCCAGCGGCCTCCACCACCGGCACCTGCCCAATGGCCTCCACCACCCCCACCCCCACCCCCATGCCACCACACACTGCCATCATCATCACGAGGGGGAAACCCAGCCCCACCATCGTCGAGATCAGGAGATTTCTCCTTCCCTGCATTCAACCCAGATATATCAGCATCAAATGATACTTTGCACAGGATCTTTATAGAATATAAGCACGGCTGCTCATTTTTTGGTGGATAAAATTAGTGATGGAGCCAGAATTTTTGTTAAAGGGTGTCAAATATATAAAACTAAACATATCAGGAAATTAAGGGGAGTCGATACATAGTGTATATATACATATAATTTTTTTTACCTACCTACACAGTGTATTTTTCCCGCGAAGGGGTGTCACTGTAAGGTGGCTCCGCCACTGGATAAAATTGCTGAAAAATGTGCAGAGTGGCATTGTGCATCGCTTTAAGCAACGAAACGATGACTTTTAATAACACTGCTTTCTAAAGCAACAGGACGGGATGCAGACACCACTAACCATAAGCATAATAGTGAAAACAGCAAAACTGTAAAATATTAGATTGTTTTATTTCCGTTCATTTTGTTCCACCAGTTTTCTGTAAAGAACATGAAAAATTAACCTGGTGCAACTGTAATGGTTGAATTTTCCTTTGTAAGAGTCTGCATCTGGCCTTTAGTTGCACACCTGGCACTCTGCATTAAATGCAAAATTGAAAGGTTGAACATGGAATACTAGTGGCAATAAATGTTACTAGAATGATGCAGAAATGAAAAAACAAAAACTAAATGCAAGCAGTAGTAATCGCAGCAGCAGAGTCAAGAACATCAATATACATGAGTGATGAGGTCCTATTTCCAATTGTCTGTAACTAGAAATGCATTACATTACCACTTTCAAGTTCTTAACAAACAGGAGGTCCCGGGTTCAACTTCAAGCCGTGGAAACAGCGAGGGGGGAAGCCACATTCCGTCAAGGGTGGTCAACTGACCACCATTCGCCGGAAAATTGTACTCAATATAAGATAAATTATTACTTGTAATTGATTAAAAATAGACTTTGAACACCCTTACATAGCCCGATGGCAAAGGTATGAACACCCTTATTGAATTTCCTGGCTTCGCCACTGGAAACAGCCTCTTGCAGAAATGCAGAGTAAGACTGCGTACTATAGACCCTTGTGGTCAGACCCTTCCCGGGACCCCGCACGTAGCGGGAGCTTAGTGCACCGGGTTGCCATTTTTTATATCTATAAACAACAACAACAACAACCCCCAATATAATCCCACAAGTGGGGTCTGGGGAGAGTAGTGTGTGCGCTGACCTTACCCCTACCCTAAAGGGTAGAGAGGCCATCAATTTGAGTGGCAAAGGCTAATCAATTTGAGTTCAGGGTACTTGTTTTAGTGAGTGGTTGTTTCCAATATACTGACTGCAGATGGAGACATAGTCCAATGTTATAACTTATGCCATGAGCAGCGACTTGTACTATCATTCTGAAGCTCTGAAGCTTCTCACAGCAAAATTTGCACAAAATTAATATATATATATATATATATATATATATATATATATATATATATAGGAGATGACAAGTACGACTGACCAACTAGAACCATTAGGGGCATGTAATTAGCTAAACAGGGCAATGCTAGCAGTTATACAAACAGTAGCACCCACAGAAATATTACCAGAGCAGCAACACATGTTATTGAAGCGCGCTTTTCTTGAACAGGACATATCAAGTGTCTTCGATTGTAAATAAACTGAGACTGCATGCCAAGTGGCTGGAGGCCAACAGATACTATTGGCTTGAATTGCTTCAGGCATTCAGCGTCTACTCTCACTGTGACAACAACATCCAACGATTAACAACATAGATAGCACGAGCTGCAGGATGAGCGACAAATCTTCAAATGGTTTTGCCAATGATGGATTTTAAAGTATTAAATCTTTTGATGACATTGTTGACAAACCTTAAACATAAATGTTCAAAACCTAACACCATCACATCAAGTTAACCAGAAAATCAAAGACGAGCTTTTTTATTTTTTAAGTGTTTCTTTTGACAAGTAAACTCAAAGACAAAAGCTTTTGACTTAGGGCAAAGGATGCATCTTAGACTTCCAAGGAGTTGAACAACACCAAAATTCAAGAAAGCTAGATATTAATCATACACACTTTTACTGATTTGCACTTTCAACATGTTGGTGAGTGCAAATTTAAGTTTTCATGGAGAGAAAAAAGAGTGCTAAAACAGTAAAAAATATTCAGATATTCTCACATCTAATGTGGCAAAGGCTTCTCAGCAAGATAACAACAGGAGAAGCTGATATCTAATATATTAATGTTTGACATGATCAAAGGATATGAAAGTTTTCACAGTGTGCTCCTAATTACATGGAAAATACTATAGTAATCTGGCATTCATTTGAATACATGCAGAGATACTTATTAAAAGGAATCAGTCAAGGAATATACACAAACATACCTATTGGCAAAGTAGGTGCACTCATAGTGGTACTGGCAGTTAACGACATCTCTTTGAAAAAAATTTGAGTCTCACTGAGATTGAACTCCTATTAGAATCCTGAAATACTAAAGGAAGAGTAGATTAAGTATGCAATCGACAACAAAAACAAAAAGTCAACAACTACACCTCAATCCCGAAGTTGGGAGAGGCTATATGAATCTATTGATCATGTTTCTTCATTTAAGCTCAAATCATGTCATCGTCACACCAAATAGAATAACGAGTGAAAACCAAGTTTAATATATATAAACCATAGTAGAATAATCATTATAGAAAAGCAAGAGGACCAAAAACGAGGTACTAACAAGACTAAAACCTACTCCCACCTATATCAATCTTTTTCCTCCATTGCGTCATATCTTTAGCTATGTCTGCACTGATTCCAAAAAAATTGTAGGTCTTTCGACACAACTTCTTTCCATGTGATTTTAGGTCTACCTCGTCCCCTTTTAACACCTTAACTTACCATAATTTCACACCTACGAACCGGTACATTTGGAGGTCAACTCAGGACATGGCCAATCCATCTCAAACAACCTTCTCTTATTTTATCCTCAGTGTCTGCTACTTGCACCTTCTACCGAATAACATTTTTAGTCTTATCTAATCTTGTATGACCACACATCCATCTTAGCCTTCACATCTCCGTAACACTCATCTTTTGAATATGCCGAACTTAAGCGACCTAACATTCACTACGATATAGCAGTATCGGTCTTATAGCTGTTCTATAAAACTTATCTTTAACTTAGGCAGGCATCCTTCTATACGTAACCAGAGGCAGACTTACATTGTAGCTAGTGGGGTCACCAACACCCAAAAACTTCGGCATAAACTCTATATATACTTGCTATTTAAAAAAAAAAATTAAATATTAACAAAGGCCCCCGTACCAATTTTTATAACAACAACAACAACACAAGTGGGGTCTGGAGAGGGTAGTGTGTACGCGAACCTTACTCCTACCTTAGGGTAGAGAGGCTGTTTCAAATATACCCTCGGCATCGTTCCCTCCAAGAACTCCCCACCTTGCTCTTGGGGTGACTCGAACTCCAAGCAGTGATAAATTTATATTGAATGTAATGATGCCCCGTGACTATGGAATCCTGGGTCCGCCTCTGATTTCAACCATCCGGTTTTAATGATGAGTAATATCTTCATCTATCATTCCATATTGTCACGTTCTTGCACAAGCACAACGATACCATGAACCGAATTGCTTATTCCTGCAAATCGAATGGCCTTTCTTGCCTCTGGTGCACTATAAGTCTATCTGTAGGCAAAACAGGACTACCAACGAAAGGATGTTAATGTCCAATATCAGCTTGATTCTAAGATCAGATGTTCAGTTCCATAACTAAATATACACCACCCAAGTATTCCTTCTTAAGGACGAGGATCATTATGGCTCTTATTGGATAGACTCTATTCTCTAATACATTAACTAATCCTAAAACAAGACAGGGCAAGAAATTCGGCGCTCACCTTAGAAGAGAATCCCATGAGAAATAAAAAATTAGAAGAGAATGATAATATATATATATATAGTTTTACCAAAAAAGTGTTAGACCCTTTTTTTAAACGAATTAATAAGAAAAAAAAGGGTGAAGCCTAATTAAATATAATAACGGACTTAATGTATTAATAATGTGAGATCGTTAAATATAATAATATAGAATTTTCTCAACGTGTTAATCTGCATTTTATGGTTTCATCTTAATGCTTTCATGTGTTATATTTGCTAACCCGTCCAATCTGCTCATATTTTAATGGGTTGGATGAGTAAAATTTGTACTTCAACCTGTAGAAATATGGGTATTTATGGATAAAATATGAGTTAGATTAGTGGGTTATTTTCCAATTTTTTCATATTTGTTTAGCTTAACATTTTCCTTATGAACTCATTTTTCTCTAATTGAAAATAATTATTTTCCTTATCAAGAGAAAAAAAAAAATATTTTTCAACTCTTTTTCAATCCAACCCACCATATGCCTCATCCCCACCCCTATACCTACTACTACCATCTAAAGGTGTCTAACGGGTGGGCCGGGCCGGGTAGACTTTTTTTTTAACCGGACGGGTTGGGGGTACGGGCCGGTTTCGGTTAATTGTTAACGGGTTTAACGGGTTCGGATTTACCGGGTAAAAAGTAACCCGTATGGGTAGGGGTTTAAGGGGCTGGCCCGGGTTACAGGTAAATTAATTTTTTTTCTTAATTTTTTTTTGTATTTGTTATAACTATCGTAAAAATATAAACAAAAAAACAAGCTTATAAAAATAGTGTTTGAATAAAGGATGCAAAGACTTTAAAATTCTTATATTTGAATATACCATTAAGAATTTACTTATAATTATTTGCAAGTTCAAAACTTCAAACTTGCAAATTAAAGTTTACATTTAATACTTCAAATTAAAGTTCAAACTTGCACTTATACGTCTAATAATATTAAAATAACAAACTAAAACATTAAGCATAAATGCATAATACGTCTAATAATATTTAAAAAAAACAAAAAAAAATGTAGTCGTTAGAACCGGGCCGGGTCGGGCCGATTTAACCGGTAAGTGCACTGTTCACTTTGACCGGGTTGGACCGGTCCGGGTAACCGGTAGAAAAATTATAAACGGACCAACCCATTCTACCCCTCCTACCCAGCCCACCCGGCCCCCTTCATATCGGGCCGGTTCGGAAACGGGTCAATCCGGCCCGTTTGACACTCTTACTACCATCCCAACCCCACCCAACTCAATAGAAATATTATTAAGAGTGTGTTTGGTATAAAGAAAAATATTTTTCAAGATAATATTTCTTGGAAAACAAGTAGTAATCTTATTCATTTTCTGGTGTTTGGTACTCAAATTAAGGAAAAAAATTTCTCAAGAGTATTCATAAA
Organism: Nicotiana undulata; assembly: GCA_005239495.1. NCBI lineage: Eukaryota > Viridiplantae > Streptophyta > Magnoliopsida > Solanales > Solanaceae > Nicotiana > Nicotiana undulata. The sequence continues at coordinate 25,741 of ML243879.1, read as the reverse complement.
TAATTTTGATACAATATACATGAAGTCATAAACTTTCGAACCAACAACATTCCGAACCCACAAATTTCATAAACTTCTGAACCGCAAAACTTTCGAAACCGCAAAATTTCGAACTAGTAAAATTTATAATTTCTAAACTTCGAAACACATTAACCTCCGAACTCATAACTTTGGAACTTGTAAACTTTTGAACATGTAAATCTAAAGNGGGGGGGGCGGAAAAAAAGAAATTTAAAAATTACAGAAAAAGTTTTTAAAAAAATAATTTGTACGAGAGTGGGGGCAGGGGGTTGGGTGCAGAAAGAAAAACAGAAAATTTTAAATTACCAAAAAGAAAAACAAAATCTTTTGCGAGGGTGGGGATGGGTAGATGGCGACGGAAAAAAATCTTTTGGAGAGTGGGTATGAGGTGGGGTTAGGTGAGTGGGTATGCGGTGAGTTGGTGAAGGTAAGGAATAAGGTGGTGAAATATATAACCTTTTTATAAATTTCATGTATGTAATATATTTTTTGAATATAAATAATATGGATTAACCCATATTCAACCCGTCTATTTGACACCCAATCTGTTTTTTACCCGCATGAAATATGGGCGGGTTAAGACGCAACCCATTTTCACTCAACCCATTTTTAACCCGCCCATTTGCTACCACTAATGTGTTATAATCTAGAATTTTCTCAATGTGTTAGTCTGCATTGTTATGATATTATTATAAATTTTATATGAGAAACATTTATTTTTTTCTTAATTGTATAATATATAAATGTCATTTCAAGTAATTTATGTTGTTATTTAAAAAATAACATATGTTATAGTATTGGAGATATTTTTAATTCAAAACCGCGAAAAATAATATAAAAGGGTGCAGAAACAAAACGCTAGTATAGTATACTAGACATTAGTTAATTAATATTTAAAATCGAAAAACTTCTAGCTGATTATACTGGAAGTATATGTGATTCAAATAAGAATAACACGTCTAAATTTTTAAGGTTCTTATAATGTCTTTAATTTTTTTTCTTCATCTTTTGTTGAAAATTAATCAAGATCTACACGTATAATGTCTTTTAACTTTGGTTGGTACCCTCCGGAAAGAAAAGCCATCCATTATATTAAACTCACAAAAGTATATTAAAATCATGGGGTATTATAATCATCTAGTATACTAAAAAAACATATTAAACTCAATCAGTATAATATACCGATCGAGTATATTGTATGTATACAATAATATACTGATCGAGTATATATATACCTATCCAGTATATCTTTCATAGAGTATAATATTGATCGCTAGTAAATTATACTGATCAAGTATATTTCATTTTTCAGTAGAAAAAATTGGAAAATAATGCTTCTGACACAGACTCCCAAAATAATATACAACAACCAAAATCTCACATACAAGTTATCAAAACCAAAATCTAGTATACAATAGTAGAAATGTCAAAGAAAAAACAACTTACATTCACAATGCCACGGACATTTGCTTTTGATGAATGTTGGAGAAGCTACGATGGATTCACCCTAAAATCCTTAAACTTCTATTAAATAAAAATAATAATAAACAATTAGATTAAAACAAAATGTATGAGTAAAGAAATATGATAAAAAGTCAAATACAATTAACTTACATTTGCATTTGCAAAGAAATCATTCAGAAGTGTCTCATATTTTGGACATCCAATGCTTGAGTAAGACAACATTCTAATTAGCCCTCGATCCTCATATTTTGAAAATTGACGGAAATCGTTAAAGACTTCCATTATCCATACGTTGAACAAAAAAGGGAATCCAAGCGACATATAAGATGGAATCCTACCAATTGATTTCTTTTTCACTGACTCGGTTGTTAGAAGATGAAAAAAATTATCAGTAAACTCATCAAAAATGAAACTGCCCCATGGAAAAGAAATAAAAAAATATTTTCGTCGTCTATGACTTTCCTACAACGATCACTTATATTTCTACCTTCAAATTTATCCAATAGAACTGATTCTAATAAGTAAATTTGAGCAAGCTTTACTGCAGTCTTCATCACAAACCTCAACATCAACACATACATCACCTCCTGTACCACCACGCAATCGAGACTTCTTTTGCATAAATTCATACAAGGTCTCTATCTTCAAACCCGTTTTCACTTCAGGAAAATACCGTTTCTTTAAACTATAATTGGATGCCTCAATCTTAAGTCCGGTAATAGTATGGAAATCTTCTTCAGTGTCACGACCCCAATTCCTAACAGGTCGTGATGGCGCCTATCTTGAATTAGGCTAGCCAACCATCACATCACTACGCATTTGTTCGATTTATAATAAGGCACAGTTCAATAAAAATAGCAACGTAGCAAAATAATAATTCATTTAAGTTTTAGCGCCCCAATAATAGTCTAAATAACTCTAAACAAAACCTCCCAAGACTGGAGTCAACATGGTCATAAGCAACTACGAATAAAATAAACCCTACTAATATCTCAATATAGTCTAGGAACGAAATACTAAAACTAAATAAGGAAGGGAAGAGAGAAGTTGTGGACGCTGGACAACTACCTCAAAATTCCGTGAACTGCTGCTACGAGCAAAGACAGTTACTGCTCCGGACTGTCACCTGGATCTGTGCACAGAGGCACAAGGAGTCTTTATGAGTATGCCAACTCAGTAGTAATGAAAATAAATCATAGTCTGAGAATTTATAAACACACAGTGCAGATACACCAATTCACAAAAGCCAGTAAAACACCAAGTCACCAGATAGTATTCATCAAATACATGAGTTCAAAAATCAGTTTCCAGAAATCCTTTGAAATAAGTGTAATATCAGTATATCTTAGTAAAATTCTCAGTAAAAACCAGTTTGAAAATGAAGTAAATCATAGTTCGAAAACTCAGTAAAAATCTTCATAAAACTGCCCCTCGGGCCATAATCATTTCTCGTAACAATTTCTTTCAGTATCAGCCCATCAGGAAACCTCACAATCACTCTGCCCAGGCAACCTCACAGTCACTCTGCCCATCAGGCAACCTCACAGTCACTCTGCCCATCAGGCAACCTCGCAGTCACTCAGTATCAACCCCGCGAGCAATATCACTCATTAGGTACCTGCGCTCACTGGGGGTGTGTACAGACTCCGGAGGGGATCCTACAGCCCAAGCGCTATAAGCAAGCCACATCATGGCATAAATCACTCACAATATTGGCTAGCAGCCATACTCATATCATAACATCCTCACAATATAGGCCAGCAACCTCACTCAGTCAGACACTCTCAATTTTCCCTTCAGGCCATAAATATACCGGGTTCTTGACCCAAAAATAGTGTCTCATTTTCAAGAAATAGTATCAAAATACTCTGAGTGTTAAAACAATTTCACATAAAAGACTGAGTGAAAAATCATAACATATCAGTGAGGAAAATAATAAAAAATTCCCCAAAGGGTAAATAGATCGGCACTAGGCCCCAAACATGGCTTACAGTCCAATTCATATTTCGCAACTCAATAATCGCCTAAGTAAGGAATATATCTCAAAAGTTTCAACATTTGCATTCCAAAACCCATGAAAGGGTGCATAGTCCGGGGTTTCATATCCTCAGGACAGGATTTAAAGACATTACTTACCTCAAACTAGCCCGCAAACTATTCCGCAATACGCTTGCCTCTTGTATCAACCTCCGAGCGCTCCAAATCTATAAAGATCAGACCTTTAATATCAAATTATGCTTAAGGAATGAATTCCAATTCAAAAATATCGATTTTAGCTCAAAACCCGAAATTTGCTAAAACTTGACCCTCGGGACTGCGTCTTGGAACTCAGAAAATTTTATACCAAAATGTTCTTCGTCATCTCCTGAGTCCGTACATATAAAGAACGCTAAAATCGGAGTTCGTTTGACCTTTCAAATCGACCCCTAAAGGTCTCATAATCTCAACCCTAAACTCACCTTTTTCTACTGATTTTCATGAATTAACCACTGGGATTATGCTCCTTAATCACCTATAATTGAGTTTTAATGATCAAAATACTTACCTCTATGAAGAACACTGATTTTCCTCTTCAAAAATCGCCTCAAAAGCTCTCCTTCCATACAAAAATGGTGTTAAAATAGGTTAAGGTCGCGTAAAGGTTTTTAATTTAACTGCCCAGTTATTATTCATCGCGATCGCGGGACCCACTCCGCGATCGCGGATCACAAATGTCCATCTGCCCATAAACACTCTCTGCGATCGCAAACATAGCCACGCGATCGCAGAGCTCCTATTCCTTAACAAGTGCGATCGCGGGCCCTATCACGCGATCGCGAAGGGTAATAGCACCTCCTCACGCGCCCCTCATTTACACTACGTGACCGCAGACATGCTTCACGCGATCGCACAGTTCCAACTGCCCACACTCTGCGATCGCAGAACTCTTTGCGTGATCGCATAGACAAAACTGGCCTGCCTCGAACCTTTACTCTACGCGATCGCACCTATTGCTATGCGATCGCGATGAAGAAACACCAGATGTTGTAACACCAGAAAACATCAGTTGAAATCCCACAACTATAACTGAATAAGTCTGATCACCATGTCACCTTACCCCATATAGGTCTAATAGAACAACACAGTTGAAATTTCGAAGTCCAATCCTGACCCATAAACCTTAGAACTAAATTTCCACTTCTGAATCAATTTACAAGATCAAAATCCCACAACTATAACTGAATAAGTCTGAGCACACCGTAACACGTCATATCCGTAACCCAAGATGAAATACCATGATCCACTGCATGAATCAAGCACTCGTGGCGATAACTCCTAATCGCAATAGTTGCTTATAACAACCTAATACCGGTAATAACCTCTTATCAAACAAAGCGTTGCTTTAACACCTTCATTTGGTGCCGATTATGAAAGAAATACGTAGAAACCAACAACCATTCGCCCGATCAGTATCAACACCATCCAGAGCCATAACTTGTGCAACTCGTGCACTCAATAACAACATCCTAAGAGCTCAATTCATAAAATAGAGAAGACTCACACGAGAGGACTATCTTGTCATTACTCTTGCCATTACCACATCATGCTAAAAGCCTGATACCCATCGTGAAACCATATCACACAATTCCTACACCAAGGATCATCCCTCTACTTAACTCTGCCACAAAGCGTGATCCCATCCAACCGCTGGACCACATGAAATACTCCAAGCCACCCTTCTCAAAATCCATAACCATGCGAAATTCGACATCAATTACTCAAAGTGCATTGCCATAACCACGGGGAAATCGGACGATACCATGCCACACGAACCAGAAAGAACATAACCAATACGTCTCAATCCTGCAACACCCATACTGGTCTACCAATAACTCTAAGTCAACTCTGGTCACCCACAATATGTAGATAACTCTCCGAACGTTCGTAACGACTGAGTCATGACATATACTAACACTTGACTAGCTTTGCTCGCATCCTCGTAGTTCACAACTACAATGTTCATGAAAACTTATAGTCTCAAAAATCCATGAGGCGCACCAATTACTATATCTGATCCCAATTCCACCACTAAAATATATAACATATCTCTAATACTCAATCATTCCACGGGGATACTCTTATAATTCTTCTGTGCCACCAACAAACTTGAATATCGGCAGTCGATCCAACAAGAGAGTGTCGTAACACCAATGATGCACCCTTACTCAAACACATTGTCCTTTATGAATGTATACTCTCATCCAGCCACCCAATAGTGGTATCCTTTACCTATTCATCTGAAACTGCCAGTTCTGACCTTCCTTCCAGAACTGAACCGTGACCTTACATATGCCACTCTCCACTATACACAAAATACCGCACACGCCATGCAATCCTATGATAAATATGAGCACTTCTTGCTCCCTTCCTAGCCACAAACAACTACGTACCCAACTAGCCAAGAACTTTCCATTGATCCCCTTTAGAAGCAAAATCACTATACATCACATGACCCTCATGCCAAAATATACATCTCCAACCGTGGTAGAAATCATCAAGAACTCCCAAATCACATATGTACAACACTAACCCGTCAGGACTGAATCCTTCTAACTCAACCAAGCTACGCATGCCACCAAATTCCAAGAGAATTGCTAAGAAACACCTGTAACAACTCATTACCTTATAAACACCCAAAGAACTAACCATATCCCTTATCATTTATCATGTTGATCCGACCTACTACCATCTGTCCTATTTATTCAAGTTCCCTCTCACTTACCTTCGAATCGATACTTCTTCTTGCCATAATACCGCAATTCTAAATCCCGACGCATCGTACGAAACCCAAGATAAAAATATACCGTCTAAGACTTATAAGCCTCTGAATACTCCCTCAATTATCCCCAAATTCACCACATTAGAAATACTTACCCTGAAGAGACTTCCTGCGAATTTAAAGTCATTACATTCACTTTCCTGATACTGATGGATAGAATCCATGATAATGCAAATACACCACAAGCCTTGACACTTTCCCCCTAAATCTCAGTTCTAGCCCTTCTCACACCTTGAAGATCCTCGGTTGCTACATATAACCTTGAATTCGTCTGAACCATTATCGAACGTCATTTACTCTACGCAATTTCAATTACACTAACCAAGTAAACAGAACAACCTGACCCCGCTTGCAATCCACATACTAGGAAAGTAATCCACAAATTGAAGCAACAAGCAAACTCATACACCACACACACTACACCTTCAAGCACAACTCAATCATTCAGCAAATTCCATTATCTGTAAAGTACATTACAACATGTATCGAAGAATTTCCATCACTCGAGTCATTCCCAGACTCCACCTCTGCAGGGCAATAACTGATTCACCAACATACCTCGAAACGAAACCAATACAACACATAATCGTGTAATCAACTTATCAATAACGAACTCCCCCACTTGGCTCAAAGCCAAGGATCAAGACAAACAATAACTCACGATGCCCACACATTATCACTGCCACCATACTGTGGTGGGATTCAACTAAATCCTTCATACGCTCATATGACCCAGACCATCTAACCCTCAACTCGTATGAAAATCTCACATTCACCATTGTAATGATCATGCCAACTCCCACAAGTGATCTAAACTCAAATTACAACATACATCATCTACTGGTAGAAAATCACTTACTACAGATCAACATAAGGATCACATACCTCAGGACAACTCGCAGAAGATACCCCTGCCTGCTTAGTCAAAATGTTATCTCCCTATACATTTCCGAGAATCATAGCCATCATGCAATTACTATACCTTCCTACATTAGAACACAACTAATTCCTGCCCTCGAGACATCACAATAAGTGGTATAAGAACCTGAAGTTGATGGCAACACTAACACTGGAGCCTTGGGCAAGGAATTCTTGAGCTTCTGGAAGCTCTACTCACACTCGTATGACCACATAGATACCTTCTCTGGACACCACGTGCCCCAAGAATGCTATTGAACTGCCAAAATTTCACACTTGGAGAACTTCGCACCAAGCTTCTCTTCCCTATATCATTGTAATACCATCATCAAATGCCGAGTATGCTATCCCTGTCTACCAGAGTATGACAAAATGTCATCAATAAATACAATAACAAAGGAGTGCAATCACTGCCTAAATACACCGCTAATCAAATACACGAATGCTACTGGAGCATTGGTCAGCTCAAAAGACATCACAGGAACTCAGAACACGACTGAAGGATCCACTTCACTCCACATCTAAACAACATGAGAGGTCCTTCACTACACTCCCAGCTTGAGGCCATATTCTAACTTAAGACTGAAGTCAATTACTCAATGATTCTGGCTACATCTCCCGCTAATCCGTTCTTGTCATAATCAAACAACCTGAACACATCTAACTATCAATCACACTTACCACGTAGTCATTTAGTCACAAGTTCCATCAATAAGGACACCAACGGACATATAAGTCCCCCAATTCATATGCTCACCCAAATGAAATCTCAACACTCAAGCCACAGACAAAATCCGGCCTCAAGTCCTCTCGACTGGACCATTATTAACATGTTAAAAATCACATCTCACCCATGAAAGTCACAAGCCGCTGACGCACAACTGATACCAAGCGCTCGTGCGCGCATTCGAATACATGAAAGAAATTCAAAGAGTTACACTTTGGATAAATAAAATGGATTCGCACGATAAGAATTCAAGAATGTGGAATGTTTCCTAAGGGTTCTGCAGCCTCTCGAAGATAAGTACAGACGTCTCTATACCGATCCGCAAGACTCTACTAAACCTGATCATGACCGTCGATTCCTATGTAACCTAGAGCTTTGATACCAACTTGTCACGACCCCAATTCCTAACAGGTTGTGATGGCGCCTATCGTGGAACTAGGCTAGCCAACCATCACATCACTACGCATTTGTTCGATTTATAATAAGGCACATTTCAATAAAAATAGCAACGTAGCAAAATAATAATTCATTTAAGTTTTAGCGCCCCAATAATAGTCTAAATAACTCTAAACAAAACCTCGCAAGGCTGGAGTCAACATGGTCATAAGCATCTACGAATAAAATAAACTATACTAATATCTCAATATAGTCTAGGAACGAAATACTAAAACTAAATAAGGAAGGGAAATGGAGAAGCTGTGGATGCTGGACAGCTACCTCGGAATCCCGTGAACTGCTCCTACGAGCAAAGACAGCTACTGCTCTGGACCGTCACCTGGATCTGTGCAAAGAGGCACAGGGAGTCTTTATGAGTACGCCAACTACGTAGTAATGAAAATAAATCACAGTCTAAGAATTTAGAAACACACAGTAAAGATACACCAATTCACAAAATCCAGTAAAACACCAAGTCACCAGATAGTATTCATCAAATACATGAGTTCAAAAATCAGTTTCCAGAAATCCTTTGAAACAAGTGTAATATCGGTATATCTCAGTAAAATTATCAGTAAAAACCAGTTTGAAAACGAAGTAAATCATAGTTCGAAAACTCAGTAAAAATCTTCATAAAACTGCCCCTCGGGCCATATCATTTCTCGTAACAATTTCTTTCAGTATCAGCCCATCAGGAAACCTCACAATCACTCTGCCCATCAGGAAACCTCACATTCACTCTTCCCATCAAGCAACCTCACAGTCACTCCGCCCATCAGGCAACCTCGCAGTCACTCAGTATCAGCCCCGCAGGCAATATCACTCATTAGGTACCTGCGCTCACTAGGAGTGTGTACAGACTCCGGAGGGGCTCCTACAACCCAAGCGCTATAAACAAGCCACATCATGGCATAAATCACTCACAATATTGGTCAGCATCCACATTCATATCATAACATCCTCACAATATAGGCCAGCAGCCTCACTTAGTCAGGCATTTTTTTCCTTCAGGCCATAAATATACCGGGTTCTCGACCCAAAACAATGTTTGATTTTCAAGAAATAGTATCAAAATACTCTGAGTGTCAAAACAACTTCACAGAAAATACTGAGTGAAAAATTATAACATATCAGTGAGCAATTTAGTAAAAACACCCCCAAGGGATAAATAGATCGGCACTAGGCCCCAAACATGGCTTACAGCCCAATTCATATACAATTAAGCATAAGCATAAAAATCGATTTCGCAACTCAATAGTCGCCTAAGTAAGGAATATATGTCCAAAGTTTCAACCTTTGCATTCCAAAACCCGTGAAAGGGTGCATAGTCCGGGGTTTCATACCCTCAGGATAGGATTTAAAGACATTACTTACCTCAAACTAGCCTACAAACTATTTCGCAATACGGTTGCCTCTTGTATCAACCTCCGAGCGCTCCAAATCTATAAAGATCAGACCTTTATCATCAAATTATGCTTAAGGAATGAATTCCAATTCAAAAATATCGGTTTTAGCTCAAAACCTGAAATTTGCTAAAACTCGACCGTTGGGACCGCGTCTCGGAACTCAGAGATTTTTATACCAAAATATTCTTCGTCATCTCCTGAGTCCGTACATATAAAGAACGCTAAAATCGGAGTTCGTTTGACCTCTCAAATCGACCACTAAAAGTCTCATAATCTCAAGCCCTAAACCCACCTTTTTTTACTGATTTTCATGAATTAAGCACTGGGATTATGCTCCTTAATCACCTATAATTGAGTTTTAATGATCAAAATACTTACCTCTATGAAGAATACTGATTTTCCTCTTCAAAAATCACCTCAAAAGCTCTCCTTCCATACAAAAATGGTGTTAAAATAGGTTAAGGTCGCAGAAGGATTTTTAATTTAACTGCCCAGTTATTATTCATCGCGATCGCGGGATCCACTCCGCGATTGCGGAGCACAAATTTCCATCTGCCCATCAACACTCTCTGCGATTGCAAACATAGCCACGCGATCGCAGAGCTCCTGTTCCTTAACAAGTGCGATCGCGGGCCCTATCACGCGATCACGAAGGCTAATAGCACCTCCTCACGCGCCCCTCACTTACACTACGCGACCGCAGACATGCTTCACGCGATCGCACAGTTCCAACTGCCCACACTCTGCGATCACAGACCTCTTTGCGCGATCGCATAGACAAAACTGGCCTTCCTCGAACCTTTACTCTACGTGATTGCAGCTATTGCTATGCAATCGCGATGAAGAAACACCAGATGTTGTAACACCAGAAAATAGCAGACTTTACAAGTTCAAAAGAGCCCGTTACCCATCCGAAATAAATCCCGAGCCCCTCGGTACCTCAACCAATTATACCAACTCGTCATATATGATCATTCAAACTTAGTTTCACTCTCAAAACACTAAAACTAACATCAAAACACCAAAATCACATCAAATTCAAGCCTAAGAACTTTGAAATTTCTAAAATCCACCAACGATGCCGAAACTATTCAAAACAACTCTGTTTGAACTGAAATTTTGCATATATATCCAAAATGACATTACGAACCTGTTCCAGCTGTCGGAATTTCATTCCGACCCCGATAGCCTATTTTTCACTGCCGACTGGAAATCACCAAAAACTAACTTTCGCCAATTCAAGCCTAATTCTACACCAGACATCACAAAATTATTCTGAACACACTTCTAAGTCCCACATCACCTAACGAAGCTATCCGAGCCATAAAATCCGCATTCCGAGGTCGTTTACTAATAAGTCAACTCTTAGTTGACTTTTCCAACTTTAAGGCTATTTTTAAAGATTAAGTGACTAAATTCTCATTACAACCATTCTGATTCCTAGCCTACCAATGCTAACACATCAATAACAGTATAACCAACCTATGACAAGTCAATAACAATAATTATACTGCAATTTCTACGGAACGATCGACCGGGTCGTTACATTCAGTAAATGCAACGTCATGCCCAAAAACTTTAGAAACCATTTTTCCCCTATCCTTGTAGAAAAGTTTAGACAACAACATACAATCAGGGGCGGATTCACCTTGAATAAAGCGGTGTCACCCGACGCCGCTTCGATAAAATTTTTAACCAAGTATATGTATTAATACTGTGAGGAAACAAATGAGTATGGAAGAATGACACTACTTGACAATAATTGTCTCTTGGAGTGTTGGTTATGTGCTTAATTTTGCTCTAAGAGGTCAAAGGTTCAAACCATGACTAGCACATCTTTTTTTTTTTTTTAAATATTTGAGAGAGCCTCAGTGGTAAAATATTGTGATGAAGTTGAATTGAACTCAAGACCTTTTCTAACTTAAAACTCAACAAAACCAATAGACTAAGACTGTTTCTTATTTAAAAATATGTTAATTAAAGTTATTATTCTCATTCTTTTATAAATTTCGATACCGCTTATAAAAATTTCCGTGTACGCCTCTGCATACAATGAGTCAACTTCCCAGAGTGACTCACTTCATTAAACTCTAAAAACTTACCAAAAACACTATTCTTCAACACATTCATTTGAGTTCCGGACAAAAAGGAAGATATAATTTGTTTAAAATTTTGATCACCTTTCCAATAACAATCAGCCGGAAACCATTCTTTGAAACCATAAAATCTATCTCCATCATAAACTTAAAATACAACATATATAAGCCACATTTCATATAATTTTAAGATAAAAACTTGAACATTTTAGCAATACATACCTTCAATATACTACTTGAAGATTCTATTTTATAAAATCATGAAAACAAAGTATATTACAAATTAGATTACTAAATACGGTCAGAATCCCGTATGGAAAACAGAACTAATCCAGTATAAAGTACTAGACACTAAAGCCTACATATGGCAGTCTTCCAGTATAATATACTTGATAAAATTAATTAGAAACAATGAACCTCCACACAAAAAAATACAGGGGTATATAGAAGAAACATAATAAAAGAGCACAACAAAAAAATGAAAAATACAAAAAAATACAAAAAATCATTCAAAACAAGTAATCACAAATAAAATAAAACTCTAATCTAAACACAACTTATTCAGTATAAAATACTGGAAAACAAGCCTTCAGAAAAAAGAGTTCCCATAAAATATACCGGAACAAACAGAACTCAAATATTTTATAATAATCATCCAGTATAAGATACTGGAGGACAAACATTCACAAGACAGACTTCCCATATAATATACTGGACAAAAATTATTATAAAACTCCATAAACAAAAGAAAAAAAAAAAACCATCAAGTATAAAATACTGGAAACAAGCCTTCAAAAGAAAGAGTTTATTGTTCCAATTTTTTCATGTCGTAAGTTAGATGAACAATTGATTAATTCAATCTAAGTTAATAATCATGATAATAGTTTTGTTGTCCAATCTTATATAAGACAAGATTCAACTAACTTATTTTAAATTACTATATTTGGTCGATACTACTTATTTAATTGCAATTTTTTTTTAATTATTGATCTAGCTAAATAAGATCGATAGTCATCGTTTCTTATAATTTTTATATATTTTTTAAACTTTAATTTATAAACTCAAATACATTATAACTTTTAATTTTTTTTATTCGTTAAGATAGGTTATTCACTAAGATAGCTAGCGGCTAATTTGACTGTCATATATGCCACGTGTTGATGCGGGTCCATTAAAAGATTGCTCCCCCTTGTTTACCAACTGATCGGGAGACTGGATTCTTTGACGGGGAAAAGACAGTTCTTACACATGAACATGACGCAATTAGTTATCGCCAACGCCATGATTACATACTATCCTACGCCAGGGGTGCGCAATCTTCTCAAGAACGGATTCAATTTCCACAACTCCCCATTTCCCCAACAAACTAGCTTCAGAAAAAAATAATAATGCGTAGTTTAATTGTCATTGCTGGCACATGATAGCCTTCAACCGCTGTATAAAAGGCCCTTTCAAATAAATGGCTTATTCAATGTCAGTCTGTTAACAGCTTCACCTCTTCACGAAAACCTTCACTTTCAGACTTCGCAATTCTGTAAAGTAAGTTAATTTTTTAGTTGCATATCAGAATTTGAAAGATTCTTAGGTTGCGTATTCGTTCAATTTATGCAATCTAAAAGTTTAAATTAAGTGATTTTTTAGTGATTTTGAATCAATTGACTTCTGTTAGAATGGGGAAGAAGAGAGTGTTGTTGCCGGCAAGTGAAGTTGATGTGACGGCTGTCAAGTATACGCCTCAAAGAACTCAAGGTTCTCCTTCCGTAAATCCTACTCGATTAATTTACTTTTTTAAACAAAAAAATAAACAGTTAGATATTCCGAAATACACACACACACAAAAAAAAATCATAAGTTGAAATTCTCCTCATATCAAAATGGCGGGCGAATAAATTTGAACTGTTTGTTGAAGTTCATTCTGAGACAGAAGGGACGGAGTACCTGTCATAAATCTCTGTATTGTTATTGCAAGTTATTCACTTACTGGTGATGATAAAACATCCTGCGAATTTGCACGCTATGGACTTGCAGGTCCACATCTGACTGGATTTTGGTTGAAGCTATTTGTAATGTTGGCTGAAGCACCAATTATTGGTTCAATGATCATGATTCTCTTGAAGAACAAGAACCGAGTAACCGAGGTATGATTCTTAATGTGTATCCAGTTTTATTTTCCTTTTTCTGTCTGTGAGAATTCATGTCAAGTGATGTCATATTGTAGATAGCTAAATAGGTCAAGTTTTCATGATTGACAGATGTTAAAGAATACTGTCATACCAGAGGATCCCATGTTTAAACCTGAGTTTCCTCCTCAAGGTTAGTTCCTGTTATTATTCTTTCTTCAGTAATCTTGAAGCTTATTCCCTCTACATTGTCTACACTCCTGTTCATCTTCTCAAAAGTGTGAATTTTTGCACCCTCATCTATCCTTGCCTTACGAATAGACCATCATAATGATCTGCTTGACTTGGTCAACATGCTTGTTTAAATAGGCTTATCTTTTGTCCTGGGACCTTTTTTTTCTTCCTCATAAGAGACGTCTATTTGGAAGAGGGGTGTAGGAGAGGCGGGTTGATAATATGTGGTGGTAGGCGTTGCTTTCTGGAGTAACCAAGGAGATAACAGGACAAAAGCTTATAACAGGGTCCAAAAGTAGAAAGTTTGTTTTTGATAAAACCAGTGCCACTTGGAGTCACTTATCCATTTTGTATGGCATGTGAATTAGAGTCAGAACCTGCTGTTATTTGCTTTGAAGAAGATGGAAAACCTGAAGAGCACGTTAAGTTAGCCTTGCAGTGTCTTCCAGATTACACTACAGGCAGTATTCAGACTGCTGATCCAAGCACACCATTCCGCTATTGGAAGATTCGTGATTATGCATATGCTTACAAATCTAAGCTTACAACTCCATCTCAGGTAAGTCATTGTTTTCCCTGTTTTCATGCTTTCAGTATAGATGTATTATTAGGAGAAGATTATATATACATTTGTGTCATAGGTAGCAGAGCACTTCATCTCAGCTATAGAAGAGTCTAACAATAAGAATCCACTGGCACCGCTACTGATTTCTTATGATCCTGGTGAAGTCAGAAGGCAAGCTGCTGCCTCCACACAAAGATTTAAAGAAGGTATTCGTGCATTGTATTTCAAAAACATTTCCCATACCCCACTTGTGGGATTACACTAGGTTTGTTGTATTTCAAAAACATGTCATGCCAGCTATCTACATTTGACTTTACTCAGCTCCATTTCTTAGCTGTTGTGTTGGTGCAGGAAGTGAATTATCAATCCTGGATGGTATTTTTATGGCTGTCAAGGATGACATTGATTGCTATCCACATCCGTCAAAAGGTATGTTCTCTAGCTCTAGTCATCAAAGCATAGTTTTTTGCCAGATCTAGTTGCATACTTAATGACAAACAGGTGGAACAACTTGGTTTCACGAGGTTCATGAAGTGAAGAAGGATGCTGTCTGCGTCTCAAGATTACGAAGTTGTGGTGCAGTTTTGGTTGGGAAGACAAACATGCATGAATTGGGCCTTGGAACAACCGGAAATAATGCGAACTTTGGGTGAGTTTAGCTTACAAGCCGTAAATAATAGACAAGAAATGCCCGCATTTCATACCAAGTAACCCGTGATACTAAGCTCACTGAAAATTTAATTAAACTGAAGTCACACATTTGTCAATATTAAATTAAGTAGCAAATCTGGGGAAAATTTTCCCTGAAGAGCAACCCTAAAGATTCCATAGAACTGTTTCCTTTTGAATTGTGTTGACTTAATTATTGCTGTGTAGGCGAACTCTGACAATATTACACTATTTACTTTCCACTCTGTTTAGGAATGTTTTTTCTTTTGTTATAAACAACAGTGTATGGGTGAGTGGATTTGTTTATATGACAGGACAACCAGGAATCCACATGCTCCAGATAGGTACACGGGCGGGTCTTCCTCAGGTTCTGCAGCTATTGTAGCTTCTGGATTGTGTTCTGCTGCACTGGGTACAGATGGAGGAGGTTGTCTAAGATACCATGTAGCTCATGAATCATCTTATGAAATCTTTGTATGTCATGTTTGCTAAAGTTCATTTTTCATGTAAAAGGACAGGTTCAATTCGGATTCCTTCTTCCCTTTGCGGTGTGGTGGGGTTGAAAACAACATATGGAAGGACTGACATGAAAGGGTGAGCTCCTATCATTGAGGAGTTCTAAATTTATATAGCTGCATTCTGACTATTAGCAGATCATCCCCTGAAGATCATCTTACAGTGAAGCCATGAAGGGGGGCCTATTAATTTCCTTTCTATCTTATCTTCCCTGTTTTTATGCTTGTACTATTGTGCACATCCAATCTAAGAATCATACTGTAACACCATGAAGTGAACCCTGAAATATTCCGTCCATCATCTAACATCTTTGTTTACGTTTATGCTTAAGCACGTCTCTTCTTTCAGTTTCGTGGTTCATATATGACCACACAAGTAAGTGTAACTATGTATATCTAGGTCGAGGTTCATCGGTTTGTGTGAAAAAGGACAGTTTGAATCGTTAGTGTTGGTCTCCCCTTTTGGGTTTGTGCAAGTTGCGCATTTCAGTCTAAGCTGTTCTGAGTCACCATAAGTAGAAGCAATGCATACTAAGGTGTATAGTAATAACAAATTTGTATTTTCATTGATAAGCTTTTGTTCTAACCTATTAAACCGGAATGAGTATATTTAGAAATAGTTTGCTTTGTTAACGGGCATAAACCAGAATTGCAGAGAATGGATAAGAGGAAGTCATTATCAATTTTGCTTTTTTACTGTAAGCTATTGAGATCTATTTAAACATGGTGCTTGACATAATCTCTTGATTGAAAAAATTGAATTCAGGGTTATAATAGAAGTTAGGTGACTAGAGGTTGGTATTTGTCTTAGTTGAAGCTCAGAACAGGTCTTACTACAGAGTTGATAAAATGTTCATGCCATCATAAATCTTCATGATTAAATGCCCGTAGCTCCACATGGACTAAGAGATGTTTTCTCTATATAGGAAGATACTTCTCTTCTCTGAAGCAGAGGGGATTGTGAAAGCTTGTGGACTGAGATTATATATGAAACATAGATTGGGAGGGGGTACATGTATCTGTTTGTTATTTTTGAAGAATTTAGTAAGCTGTCCTGTATCTTTTGAGTATTTAAGTTTTGTTGAAGTCTCGCACCCAAAGGTGTGGACTAGCGGTCATTGAAGTGGGTGAAAACCATGTGAGACTAGGGTTCAAATTCCAGCAAAGGTATAAAAAGCTAGGTGATTTCTTTTCATATGTCTAAGCCTTGATGTATCCGTGGGAGGTAGCAGGTGCGCGCAAGCTGCGCCCAACACCATCATTATAAATAAATAAAAAGGTTTTGCTGAAGTTCCTTTTATGGCAAAATGAATATTATATTGTTTTGCCCAATTGTAGTGACCATATGTGCAAATTTATTGTTTGTTTTGTTGTCACCTTAATTGAAAATCTGCTATGTGGAGAATTGTTATTTTCTCATTACTTTGTAAGTCCTAAATGGGTAACTTCTTAATCTTATCAGTTTTTTTTTTTGCCAGGTTGCTATATCGTGGTGGAACAGTGGCAATTGTTGGTTCTATCACAGCAACTGTTGAGGATGCCATACTGGTGTAAGTAATTCACAGGTTTGAATGTCCTAGAGTGTACTTATTCTTCTGTGCAGCGCTAGTAGTTCTATAAATGGATACAATAATGCAAGACAGCCTGGAACATCACCACTGGGAAGAATGTGCAATCACGTAGCTTGTGAAAATAACTCATCAGTACTTGAATTCATATTATATGACTGTAAATTGCTATTTTCAGCAGAAGTTTTAATCGTCTTTCTCTCACTATTTCTCCGTATATCAGCTTTATTTTGCTTAAACTACTCTTTTCAAAAATATTAGGGGGTTCTTTTTCCTTTATCTTGGGGATGGGGTTTCCTGCTCTATTTACACTTTGAGAGATGCAAGTAGTAAATATATTTTATCCTGCTTCCAATTATGTGAGTTCAATAAATAAAAAATCAATAACCCCTTAATCCCAAACTAATTGGGAGTTATGTCTGTAGTAACTTCATATAAAATATAGTGCGACTTAATATAAATGGAACTGTAAAACAAAGCATTACTGGTAATGACTAATAAAAATAAACGTTGAACTGTTTTGAGATTCCTCATATTTTGTCTCCTAGTGCTTGTGCATGACTCAGCCAAACTGCTGATACTAAACTCAAATTCTTGAACACTAGCTGCAGGAAAAACTTACCCTTAATGAATTAGTTTTATTGCTTATGACTTACTGATATGTTGCTCTACTTTTTGTCTTCAATGAGCTTAAGATCAACACTTCCAGAAAGCTAAGATGTGTATCTTACTACCAGGTATGCTGCAATTTTAGGATCCTCTCCTGCTGAGAGAGTTTCTTTGAAACCGGTAATTACCCAAGAATATTGCATATGCTCGTCATCATAATGTAGATTTAGTATGATACATCTTTTTAAAGTAATTTTCCTCTAATTCCTAATAATGTTACAGAACTCAAAGTGGTTTTATAGAGTTTTCTAAGCATGTTCCTCCTAAGGCATTTGATTGACCATCCTCTTTAGTTTCTCCAGTATCTTAAAACCCACAAGAAATCTGACAAGAGGAGTTGATATACAACTTTTTAGTGTTGGAAACCCTGGTAGTATGCAAACCTTAAAAGAAAGGCTTCTCGAATGATATTGGCAGTCTTTTCTGGCCTCTGGATGAATTCTGTAGATAGAAATCATGACGTTGTGCAACTCCTTGTAATAACCTGGTCTACATGGACCACAATATTTAAGAGAGAAACTTCTAGCAGATGTAGTAGGACCTAAACATCAGCTCTCAGAAGTACAATGAAATAGGATGATTTTTAACACCTTTTTCTTGTTTAGATCATCTAGGAAGCATTGTACTGCTTATTTGGACTATTCTGGAGCCATGTTTCATTTTGACAAAGTAATTTTCACCTTATGAGTTTCAGAGCTGAGCATGTCCCTGTTCCATTGAAGTCCTTTCTTTACTATGTTTCAGGCTCTCCCTTGTTTACCAAATTTAACTTCATGTGAGAGCTGGTACACTCTAGGATCATTGCGCCTGGGGAAGTATACTGAGGTAATTGCTATTCTGGTTGAGAAGTGTCTGAAATGTAAACTTTCTTGTAACAGCTCAATAGTTTCTTGACTTCCTCCTGCAGTGGTTCAATGATGTATTCTCAACTGAAATATCTGATAAGTGTGAGGATATTCTTAATCAGCTATCGGAAAAACATGGGTGCAAAGTAAGTTTATTGCCATATCCAGTTCTTTGGTTCTGTCAAGGGACTTGATCTTGCTTGTTTAGAGTTAGGGGTCTTATGAGCATCAATTTTGTGACTATCTTCTTTCTTTCTATCTTTTTACCATTTTTATTTTTATTAAATTATTTTGCCTTTCTTCCCTTAATTGAAGAGGATAGAGATTGTAATACCAGAGTTGCCTGAGATGCGAACTGCACATATTGTTTCTGTTGGCTCTGAAGCACTATCTGAGCTGAATCCTGACTTTGAGGATGGGTATGTCTCATTACCTTATTGAGCATGTCTTCCATGTGTGTGAGCTGGCTTGTTTGGGTCAGTACATGACATGATAACATTATTCATATTCTTCTTGATGAATACCTTGCAGCGTTGCATTTGTAGAATAATCTGTTTTTGACCTGTTTTCCAGGAAATCAGCAAGATTAACATATGATACCCGGATAAGTTTGGCACTTTTTCGAACATATGCAGCGTCAGATTATGTTGCTGCTCAGTGTCTTAGGTGAGGCACAATTTATCAGATTCTGAATTTGATCTGCTTTGCAAATTTGGTGGCATGTAAAACGATATTTGAACTAAGATGTGCGTAGTTTGATCATTTATTACTTGTTTTGGAAGTCTAAGACAATGGTATTCTGTACTTTTGGTAAGCGGTTGCATAAATAAAGAGAAAGCTCTTGTCAATGACACAAGATCCTCATCACCTTTGCCTGCTTGTATCTGGTGAGAACGAAATTAAATCTTTTGGGTGTACCTTTTTTTCGATCCATAGTTTGGTTGCTACTCATAAATTTGCTCTAGAAATATTGAAATCTCTTTTATGTAAGAAAGTACAATTAATCTTCTTTTTTCTTTTTCACTCAGTTTGGGCTACGTGCTAAATCAACTAAATAGGTTTTATTCTTTTTAAAAGAACATAGGTAGGATATAAGAATAGGAAAAAGAGAAGCCTTAAACTTCTATGTATAATTTTTGGTTGCTACATTGTGCTCTCTGATCTTGTTTATCCTCTTGTTTCTTATACTAATAATGAAAGCATGCATTCCAATAATTCTGGTATTTTATTCAACTATCAATAGGGTAGAAGTGCATTCGCTACTGATATAGGCAATATGAAAAGTTTTTAAGTACAATAAATTATTAGATGTAATCTCTCTTAATTATTTCAGGCGAAGGTTAATGTATTACCACATGGAAATTTTCAAGAAGGTGGATATCATTGTGACACCTACTACTGGGTATGTAATCACATTCCTGTCTTTTGGTGATAGTGGATACATTTTTTCTAGCACTTTCTTGGTTAAAGCACTTCTATTATTCTTCTAAATGACATCTGTAAAAATATTACTCATCTCTCTTTATGTGCATGCACCTAATCTGCAAGCGCATCTTTTGGTTTCCCCAATGCTTTTTTGTTTCTTTTTCTTCTTTCGTTATCGGGAGGAGGGATCCTTGTGAGTATAGCTACTTCCCTCACCATTCCAATTAAATTATTGAATTTGGTCGGTGATGAAGCATGGATAAGATTTTGTTTTCACTGGAACAGCAAGAAGGTGATAGTTGAAGATTGATTACTTTGTTGATGTCAAATCTGGATCAAACCTCTAAAATGTTTCGCATACTCATAAAAGTTAATATCTTTGAACAATATACATATATGTGAAAATTAGCGGTTCTGTTAATTATTTTCTGTTGCTGGAATATATATATATATATATATTC
>ML243878.1:4469-18075 GCA_005239495.1 Nicotiana undulata | reverse complement strand
GACACCCGGTTTTGGGATATTTGCGATGTTGTTACCTTTATCATTTCATTATTCGTTTTGGGAATATTATTACTTTTCTGCTGTAAAAACTTTTGAAGTGATTTGAAAATGTTCGGTAAAGGCTGAAAGTTAAGGGAATTGAGATATTCCAGTAGAGGTTGGAAGGTTAATTGGCTTTATTACTGTTACGTTGTGTTTTTATAAATGTCAAAGTGTTGTGTACGTTGGCTTGTCTAGCGGGTTCAACGTTAGACGCAGTCACGGTCTGAAAGGTGGGATTTCGGGTCGTGACAGGTCAATCCTAGTTAAGATTAATAACAGTTAGATCTATGAATCTGATGATGAATGGAATGAATCTAAGCGCCGCAATAATAAATGCAAGACAAGGATACGAGTGATGATTGAGTGAGTATGCGGATTAAATGTATGTAATGGCAATAAATGTAATAATAAAGGATATCTTGCCTGAATATTAAATGGTTAGAGTCAATCAACTCTTTGTCAGCAGTGTGGATGATAGAAAATGTGGGTGAGATACAAGGATCTTGGATCTTGTATATGAAAAGGTATCTTCCAACTCGAGAATCAATAGAAAAGACAAGTTTTGTATATTTTTCAATAGTCAATGTTACAAAGAGTTCTTTCAAAAAGTTTCAGATCCCTTTTTTTTTCTTTTTCTTTTTCTATATATAGGGGACATTCTTGTGAAACCCTAAAAAGTACAAGGGAGAGAATATTCTAATGGGATATTCTCTTTTCCTGACCTAAAACTATCCTATCGTTACTGCCCATCCTTCTATTAGACCAAACCACGACCAACGAAGCCATTAAGTCTAATCCAAATTTCGACGAATACAGTTTCACTAATGTACTACGCAACTGTTCAATTGTGTGTTAGCATTGGGTTAACTTTTTGTTTCCTTAAACCCTCTTAATGATGTAGTATTTATTGATGTGCTATTAGGAATATTCAGGGTCTGTTTGAAAAGTCATCAGGTAATTAAAATTGGTTTAATTGTTAGGATAGTAATTATAAATCTTTGTAACTACATAGTTAGATTAATTTTAAATATAGAGTTAATTATCAAAAATAAAAAATTTAGACTTAACAAATATATGCCTTTATAAATAATATTAAATTTGATATTTAAGATACATATTATTTCTTGAAAATATATTAATTACTAATCTTATATTTGTAACTAATATTGTAGAAACAATTGACATATACTTTTTAAATTAATAATATTTTATTTTAGCTATTTATAAAACTAAAAATACACAGTTTGTAAGAACACCATGGGCATGCTTGAAAAATATTTATAAATATAATTTCATAACATTACTTAAATATTTTATGGAAAATAATTATCAATTCTAAGTGAGAAATGAATTGTATGTATTCTGAATTAATAATTCAATATTAATAAAGCAAATATAATAGAACTAAAAACATATAACATAAATTTAAAAAAAAAAACAAATTAACACAATACTCTTATGTAAAATTACAAGAGAATATAAAATAAGGTTTAACATAATTTAAGTAAATATAATTCAAAATAAATGGAAAAAAATAAGTTTATAACCTCATTGAACAATGAGATTCTATTTTTTAATGACATCACTCATAATACGCCAAGTTTATTAATGACTCATTATTTCTAATATTAAGAAGTGTAATTTTAAAACTAGAATAATAGCACAATTATGCTAAATGAAAAATAATAATAAAATATAAGCAATTACATGGGATCACAAAAATAAAATTTAAAAAATAAGAATACTATTTAAATATCAAAAAGTAATCAACCATTTTAACATAATTAAGTTTGCACATAACCTCATCTAATAACAAAGTTCAACTTTAGTAACATCACTCCTTATAAGTCAAGCTTGTGGATAACTTATTCTGTCTTAGATTATGAGGTATAGTTTTTTAAGAAAATTAGAATAATAACATAGCTAAATATAATGAAAATTAATGAAAAATAATTATAAAAAAACAAAACATGAGAATTAGTAGAAACACGTGAAGTAAAGGTGGGGAAATGAGAAATAAAAAATAAAAGTTAAACGATGTAAAAAGAATAATATTTGAATTTTTTTATAAAGTTAAAATTAAAAAGAAAAGAAATAGAATAAATAAGTGAATTAAAAAAAAAATTCAAAATATAACCTTGTAATTACATTATATAGTTATCAACAATTACACTCAAATTCAATTGTCATGATAGTTTTCAAACGGGCCCTTAACCAAAATGAATGTACTTTATAGCCTGTTTGCATTGATATATTTTAAGTGTAAAAAAACAAAATAGCTTATAAGTCATATTATAGTATTTGAATAAAGTAAAAAAGTACTTTTAAATTCTTATTTTAAAGCTAAAATAACAAAAATAAACAAAAAATTTGAATTTCTAACTTATAACTTTTGACTTAAACTAGACGATGCACCCGTGCGATGCACATGCCTAATTGTTAATTTTTTCTTCTTCTTGTTTTTTTCCTTTTAATAGTTCTTGGTCGATTGCTAATTACACAATTTCTATGCCTTTAGGGAAATAAGAAAGAGAATAGGCTTTTGTGTAATAACATATAAAACCACGATTACATATATTGTTATTTATCTTTTGCATTATGTGCATTTTAATTTTTCTGAAATCGTATTACTATACCAGTCACTTTGAAATACTTGTCGAATTTTAATGCTTTATTATATAATGATTAGGTAATAATTCAAGTAAAATTTAAATTATTTCTACATAGGGTCTACACTTTTTTATTTGGAAAAACTTTTGCACCACCAAACCTTAAATTGATTACTATAAAACAATAATTAAAAATTCAGAGGAAAAATAAGTTTTCGTGTATTTTTCTCATTGTTTAAATTGAATGATGTATAATTTATTCTTTTCGTATTTTCAGGTGTGTTAATATATTACTTTTTTTCTTTTTATACTAATCAAAATTTGAATAATAAAACATATTAATATTATTCTGAAATAGTTGATGAAAAGGTACTATGGGTTCTTTAAAATATAATTGTGATTTTTAATTATTAAGTTTAACCAAAAAAATTGTATTTTGTTCTAGTTGAATGACACACTATTAAAAATAAATTAATCTCTCGATCACTCTAAATACTAATCAAATTCCCTTAAATTGAAATATTTAATTTTTTTCTAGTTTCATTTGATATGATTGAGATACTATTTAGGGAATAATACAATTTTCATCACAATAGTTGTATTTGTTAAGATTTTTAAAAAATAATTAATTGTATATTTATGTATTTTCAAATTTATATAATGTTGAATTCTTAATGAATAGAGTACGTACCTAACTAACTTCGATCATAGATGGAGAAGTATAATCATGTATGACGATACTTCTCATACTTCTTAATATATAATGATTTTTAAAAGAGAAAATTCCATAAATTAATCTTAATTTTTACTTCTGATATTCTCAACTCATATTTTAGAGAGGAGATATTTATTATACAATTTGAATAAATTTTTAATATTCTATAATAAAAAAAAGGGGACTTGAAACTATATTGTATTCTTAAATATTTTTTCCTAAATTTATAAAGTATTCCAATCGTAATTGCAATTTAATGAGAACTTTGTATAAAATGATATCAATTGATAGATAATGATATAATAACATTTGAATGTAAATCAACATACATTTTTACTAATTTTTTTAATGAAATCTTTTTTACTTGGAATAGTTGATAAATAAAATAAATAAAATAATATTTCTTGAGGAGATAATAGATTTTTCATATATAAATGTATGTGACCTTAGTATTTTTAATCAGATGGACATTTGAATTATAAAATTACCAAAAAAGATATTTTTCTAGTTAAAAGTACTTATTGAAAAAATAATAATAACAATCAAGTAATGCATTTAATGAATATAGTAAATGTTGAATGGAAAGTGTGGTCCATCTAAAGAATTTAATAACTTATGGTCACGTTAGTTTTTGTTTTTTTTGTTATGAAGAACCCACAACCAAACTTTTGAGCCTAATATATAAGCAAACAATTCACGAATATATTTAAAATGATCATTATACCCTTGGTCAACCTCCTCTTCTCTCTTCTATATAATAGACTAGATTATGTATCCGTGCGATGCACGGGCCCAATTGTTGATTTTTCTTTCTTCTTCTTATTTTCTTCCTTTTAATATTTCTTGGTATATTACTAACACATTTTCTATGCTTTTAGGGAATGAAGAAAGAGAATAAGCATTTGTATAATTACGTATAGAACCACGATTACATGTATTGTTATTTATCTTTTGCATTATGTGCATTTTAATTTTTCTGAAATCGTATTACTATAACAATCACTTTGAAATACCTATCGAGGCTTAATGCTTTATCATACAATGATTAGATAATAATTCAAGTAAAATTTAAATTATTTCTACATAGAGTCTACACTTTTTCATTTAAAACAATTTTGCACCGCCAAAACTTAAATTGATTACTACAAAATAATAATTAAAAAGTCAGTTGAAACATAAGTCTTCATGCATTTTTCTCATTGTTTAAATTGAATGATACGTAGTTTTATTCTTTTAGTATTTTCAATTTTGTTAGTGTATTACGTTTTTCTTTTTATACTAATCAAAATTTGAATAATAAAATATATTAATATTATTTCCAAATAGTTGATGAAAAGGTATTTGTTCTTGAAATAATAATCGTAATTTTTAATTATTAATAACTTTAACAAAAGATATTGTATTTTGTTCTTGTTGAATGACATACTATTAAAAATAAATTAATCTCTCCATCACTCTAAATACTAATCAAATTGACCTTAAATTGAAATATTGCAGTTTTTTCTAGTTTCATTTGATATGGATGAGATACTAATTAGGGAATAATACAATTTTTATCACAATAGTAGTATTTATTAAGATTTTTTTAAAATATTTAATTATATATTTATGTATTTTAAAATTTATATAATGTTGAATTCTTATTGAATAGAGTAAGTACCCAGCTAACTTCGATCATAGAGGGAGAAGTATAATCATGTATGACGATACTTCTCATACTCTCATACTTCCTAATATATAATGATTTGTAAAAGAAAAAAATTCCACAAATTAATTGTCTTAGTTTTTACTTCAGATATTCTCAACTCATATTTTAGAGAGGGGATACTTATTATACAGTTTGAACAAATTTTTAATATTCTATAATAAAAAAGGGGTCTCGAAGCTATATTTTATTCTTAAATACTTTTTTCTTGATTTTATAAAGTATTCCAATCGTAATTGCAGTTTAATGAGAACATTGTATAAAATGATATCAATTGATAATGATATAATAACATTTGAATGTAAATCTACATACATTATCACTATTTTTTTTAATGAAATCTTCTTTACTTGGAATAGTTAATTAATAAAATAAATGAAATAATATTTCTTAAGGAGATAATAGAATTGTCATATATGTGACCTTAGTATTTTTAATCAGGTGAACATTTGATTTTAAAAATTACCAAAAGATATTTTTTCTAGTTAAAATACTTGTTGAAAAAAATAATAATAACAATCAAGTAATGCATTTAATGAAGATATCGAAGGTTGAATGGAAAGTGTGGTCCACCTAAAAAATTTAATAGCTTATGACCAAGTTATTACGAAGAATCCACAATCAAATTTTTGAGCCTAGTATACAACAAATAATATATTAATATATTTAAAATAACCATTATGCCCTTGATCAACCTCCTCTTCTCTCTTCTATATAATAGAAAATAGAAAAAAATCACTTACAAGCCCATCCAAACGGGTTCCTACTCTGTTGGTACATACTTTCCCAGGTAAGCTCTACTAATAAATAAAGAATGAGATGGGACCGGGTTCACGTGTCAAATGTCGTAAGTGGTCCCCACAAACACAACTCTCTTTCTTGCTAGGTGTCTGCGTCGCACGTGCGTGGCCGACAGATGAAAAGTGCCATTCATTTCATTGATGAGAGGAGTAGTACTAAAAAAATGTTAAGGTAGGCCCCAGTCCCACGCTTATCAGAGCTCGTGCT
Source organism: Nicotiana undulata (assembly GCA_005239495.1). NCBI lineage: Eukaryota > Viridiplantae > Streptophyta > Magnoliopsida > Solanales > Solanaceae > Nicotiana > Nicotiana undulata. The sequence goes on along the minus strand of ML243878.1, from coordinate 11,996 downwards.
TTGTCCCTTACTGTTAGAAAATGGCATCTCCTAAATTTTATTGGACAAAATGAGCCCCTCCCTCCTCAACTCTCGGGAAATCAGCAAAAAAGAAAAAGAAAATATTCAGTAGGTCCTTTCCGTGAGAAGAGAATTCATTAATCAACCTTTTGAAGCTCTCCAATATGTTTGTTTTGAGTTTATTTTGCCTCTAATTTAATTAATTAATTAGTGATAAAGAAAATGGACCTTAGGTCTAATTTAACTTCAAGAATTTATTGCCTAACACTATTATTATTATTATTATGTAAAAGAGATAAAAGAACCACATTCCCACCAATGTGGTCTATCCAACAATTAGCTCACCCCTGTTTGGACATATAGTTGAAATCGAAAAAACTAAATAGTTGAAGTTGCATCGGAAATTCAAATGTGTTTTGACATGAATTCACTTGAAAAAAAGTTGTAGCACTTTTGGGCAAAAAATATTATTTTACGTTTTTCAACTTCAATTTTTTTATTAAAAGTGAAATAATGAACAAAATTATAATGCATTATTTATTTGCAAATAATAAGTACTATGTCCAAACAATAAATTACACACTTACATTTTTCGTTTTTTACTTACAAAGTTATGCAACGTGCATATTATCTTGCACCTAATTCACAAATTTTAAGCTAAGCTTTCTAAAACACCGATACAAAATGCGTCCACTTATGAAAGAATAATGCAAATTTTTCGGTTGAAACACTCTAAAAGAATACACAATATGTTTATTCCGTACGGCCAATAAAAGTTAAAATACCATCACAGAAAATGAAGCCTACTAAATTATTCCATTTATTTAATTTATGCAGTAATATTTGATTTGACATAAAGTTTCAAATTTTATTTTAAAACTTATAATTTTAAATTGACTGTAATAATTATGTAATTATAAAAATTCATAATAAAATGGGAACTTTAAAATTAAATTTCTTTTGTCTAAAGCAATGTTTTAAAAGGTGGGAGCGTGAGGCGAGACATTTTACCTTTGACGAGGCGAGACGTAAGCCTTAAGATCCTTAAATTTTACGGATCTTAAGTCTCACGGATCCTTAAATTTTACTAATTTCAAGAATTTTAAGATAGTATAAAATAAAAAATAATTATAAAAATTACATAAAATCACAAAATTATAGTAATAAATAATCTATTTAAAATATTTATAAATTATAATCCAACTATGAATAATACGAAAAGTATGACACATATTATAATATGCAAATTAGTTGCAACGTCGTTACAACTCAAACATCAAAATTAATGTTTTCCTTACGAAATCTTATACGTATCTCTTAAGTTCCAACATGTTAATAAGGCGACACATAAGTCACCATACAGTACCATGATAACTAATTATTTGTAAATAATTAATAGCTAATACTGCGTTATTAAATTAATGAGTATTGTATCTCGTAAACATGAAAAAATTATTATTTAGGAAAAATAATTATAAAAGAAAATTATGTACTATTATATAATACATAACAAAATTAAATAATAAATACTTTTTAAATGAAAGATTTATTTAAAATTTACTATCATAACAGTCTTAGTGTATAACGTGCAATAATTTTTATTTTAACTGTGATACAAAATACCTTCAACTTAATGATTTATGATTAAAAAAAATAATTTTGAATAGTTAACAATTTATTAAGGAAATTTGTGCATTTACAATGTTAGTTACACACAACTGCATAAAGTTATATTAGGCAAGCCTAGTACGCTAGGCGTTGGGCGTGTCTGGGGCGTACGCCCTGTCGGCCGAGGCGTAAGTCTCACGAAACTAAGCCTCACACATATGCCTAGAAACATATTATGAGTGCTCCGCCCTAGCACGAGTCCCAATTCTATGTTTTAAAACAAAGGTCTAAAGGAAGTAGTCTCTCTTACAAAAAATACTATACTCTTGAAAGTATTTTTTTGGCCACAACTTGCCCCTTTTTTTATTTATACCTTTTGAATGTTTTAAAATATTTATTATTGTAATTTTACAATATTTTTTATATAGCTTCCAAATATATAAAAGAAATTAAAATTTTTATATCTAAATTAATGATCAAAATAAGAACTTTAATTTTTAAAATTCAGAAAAATATTATTCCCTCCCGTTCATAATAAGTGACCAGTTTACTTGTTTATTTTGGTTCAAAATAAGTGTCCATTTATATAGAAAGAATTTAATTTATTTTTATAAAATAACCATTATGTACATATCCTTAAAAAAAATTTATTCTTCATATTAAATAATTAATTAAAAATAATTTAATCATAATAGATATATTTATATAAAATTTAATATTTTCTCAATATACGTGCTAAAAGCAAACTGATTTGTTATTACGAGACGAGGAAGTATTAAAGAGTGGACTATAAAGTCAACAAAGGAGCATATTATTTTGTTGTGAAATATATGAAAAAGAGAAGAAAGCAGATAATCTAAGGCCGGCGCCAAGGTTTCCTAGATTCCAATAAAGAAAAGTTTCTCAGCATCGTGAAACTAATAAGCCTTTCCCCCTTCTTTGTGTCCCATTCCCACACTCACTTCCTCTTCGTAAAGAGTCGTCGCCGGTGACAGAATGACGGCCTCCGGTGATAGAATGACGTCCGGAGGATCATCAGGGCGGTTGCCGACGTGGAAAGAGAGGGAAAACAATAAGAGAAGAGAGAGGAGAAGAAGAGCTATCGCAGCCAAAATATTTACTGGGCTACGAGCTCAAGGAAACTTCAAACTCCCCAAACACTGCGATAATAACGAGGTTTTGAAAGCTCTCTGTCTTGAAGCTGGTTGGGTCGTTGAAGATGATGGCACCACTTATCGCAAGGTCAGAACTTTACTCTTTTTTTTTCTTTTTTTTTGTTATTTTACTTCTGGGTTTATTTATTTATAATGTTAGATCTGTATTCGTGCAAAAAAGCAAGTGGATCTGGAGATTAAACCTACGAAAAATTGAGTCTTAAATGGTCAAAGTTTGAGCAATTGCAATTGGATCTTGTGTATTTTTTTAACTGTTTGATTTCCGGTTCTAAAAAAGGTTTAAAGATTCGATCTTTGTATGTTAGTTTGGTTTATTTGTTGGATCTTATGTTTTTACTTGCGGATTCAGAATCTAAATTTGATGGTTTCTCATTGTACTTTCGATATTATGGATTCAAAGATTTTTGTTGACATTTTTGTGGGCAACTGGATGAATATAAAAAAATTCATACTGCTGACGCCAAATAGCTTGAGAATGAGGTGCAAGTGTTGTTCTTTTGAAATTTGGATTTGAAATATTCTAGCTTTTTAGGAGTTTCTAAAGTGGTAATGAAGTTGGGAGGTTATGAGGAGATGGATAACCTTTATATTTTCACCTTTTCTCATTTGATTCCTTATGTTTATGAATTGCTGCAATTTCTGGACAGAGCTGAAGTCTCAGTGTTCTATGCTCTTATAGATTTAGAGCAGAATGGACATGGAGTATTTCATATGACCGACCTCAACTAGTTTTGAGATTGAACATAGTTGTTGTGGTATTGTATACATTGGTCAAGTACCCGTAAAAAAGGAACCTATCCTCTCCTCAGCCATTTCGGATTAAGAATATAACAACTTCTCTAGCATCTGTCAATTTGTTCATCAAGTTTGCTACTTATATTAGAATAAATTACTGTTTTGTCCTTGAAGTTATGAATGGATTCGCTGCTGAAGTATTACATATGATGAATGACTGCGGAAATGTAGTTCAACCGTCTACTCTGATTGGGATGATAATTTCTTTTCCTGATAATTTCTTTAATTTCAGGGAAACAGGCCTCCCCCAATGGAAAATGGTGGTGCCTCAATGAATATCAGCGCATGCTCATCGATTCAGCCGAGCCCAATGTCATCCTCTTACCCTAGTCCTGTACCTTCTTACCATGCCAGCCCAACATCATCCTCATTCCCTAGCCCCTCCCGTTGTGACGGAAACCCCCCATCATACATCCTCCCCTTTCTCCATAATCTAGCTTCCATTCCCTCTTCTCTCCCACCTCTTCGTATATCTAACAGTGCCCCTGTTACCCCACCTCTTTCTTCTCCTACCCGAGGCTCAAAGCCCAAACCTGTCTGGGAATCCCTCTCCGGTGTTCCATTGCATTCTTTCCACCACCCGCTTTTTGCTGCTTCTGCACCATCAAGTCCCACTCGTCGCCAATACTCCAAGCCTGCTACAATTCCAGAATGTGATGAGTCTGATGTCGCCTCAGTTGAGTCTGCACGCTGGGTCAGCTTCCAGACGGTGGCACCTTCAGCTGCTCCAACTTCGCCTACTTTTAACCTTGTAAAGCCTGTTCCTCAGCAGAATATTCTCTTAGATGCCTTAAGTGGCCGTGGGGCTTTTGGCTGGGCTGAAGCAGCTCAAAAGGGACATGGCTCTGAATTTAATTTTGAAAGCTGCAAAGTGATGGCATGGGAAGGTGAGAGAATACATGAAGTAGCTGTCGATGATTTAGAGCTCACTCTTGGGAGTGGAAAGCCACGTGCTTAAGCTCTTAATAAAGAGATTATTTAGATAGAGGATAATGAAAATGGAGGTGCTTAATTATCAAAAATCCAAAAAAAGTAACGGAGGTGCTTATTATATCTCGGAATCTGCAATGTTGCAGTTCGCATCAGAGGTATCACATAAATATAAGCCATATTGTGCCAGACTAATACGATGTCATTGTAAATTCTCCCACTATACCTGAGAACTTAATGTTGAACATCGGGGGTTCTTGTTGTCTCTATTGTACAGTTCTCTAATCAAGTGATCACTATATGAAGCTAACACGTTTATTGCCTTGATCGTGAGAGCAGCCTCCTTCGAGCTAGATGTATCCAGGAATTGTAAAGTCAAACCTAGGGAAGGAAGCAATGAAGTTACCCTTATTCCTTTGTTTATTTTAGAGCTTCTCTTGCTGTAATGTATCCTAGTCATGAACTCATGGATCCTGTGTGTTTGTATTTGGCTGGGTTTGCAAGTCCCTCATGTAACGTTGTATGTATCAGTGGGAGTTGGATTTATTTATTTGTCGTGTAGACAGTGTGATGCAACATGGGGATCACCTATCACATTAATTTTGAGCGTTAACTTAGGGGTCGTTTGGTAGCCGGTTAGAGAGGAGTTATCCATGTATTAAAATTAGGATAACTTTATACATTGTTTGGTTAAAAGAAGGGAAAAAAATTATCTCCACATAGAAGCTAGCATAAGTTATACAAATGTTTGGTTGCTTTTTCCTCTTTTCCACACAAAATGTTGCATTGCTAATACAATGTTTGGTTCATGTTTTTCTTTTCCGCATAACTAATACATGTATAAGTTATGAGGAGATCTATGTATTATTTATGCTGGGTAGAAGGTGGAATAACTTATACATGTATTAGTAATACTTTTATTAAACACAAATTGACAAGAATACCCTTTATTCAAATTGGTATTTTTTTTGTTTAAAAATATATATTTAAACTATACTAACAATTTAATAAAATAAAGTAAGCAAATAATAAATAACATTCACATTACATTTATATTATTAATTCTTATATAACTATCGCATGACTAATCCCGGCATAACTAATCCATGCATAACTAATCCCAACATAACTCAACCTTGCGTAACTTATCCCTGCATAACTAATACATGCATAACTAATCCCTTCATAACTAATACATGTATAACTTATACCTACATAACTAATACATGTATAACTAATACCTGCATAACTAATACCTGCATAACTCTAACCGACAACCAAACGACCCCTTACTGCATTACTATATCTTACTCAAATATGAAGGGAACACTGAATTTGAGATTTGCTCTTTTGCTTCTTTAGTTGGTCTTGTCAGTGAACCCTTCTCCTCTAGTGAGTTTGAACTGACTTATACTTGAGGTTGAAGCTTGTGCCCTTGGTGACAACTTAGGGGCCGTTTGGTTTGAAGACAAGTTATGTTGAGAATAGTTATGTAGGAATTAGTTAAGTTGGAACTAACTATTTTGGTATTATTTCTTATTGACTATTTGGTATATGTTGTTTGAATCCCGAGATTGTTAATTTTACCGCTTTATCCTGGGATAACTATCCATCCTCTGGTAGGTATAATTTTTTCCGATACTATTTTTAATCTTGATAACTTGTGCCCTAATTGATAACCAAATAAGAGATAAGGCAGTTCTAAATTTTTATTCTAGGATTATCGTTAATGACCCCTTATAGCTTGTTTGGATGGTTGTTGTATATTATTTCATAATGTGTTGTATTGTATTGTATCGTTTTGATGTATATAATATTTGGATAGATTGTACTGTTTGTTGTCAGTTTATGATGTCATGCACCAACAATATGAAGAATAAACATGTAATATTATAAAGAAAAAAATAAGATACGGGGTAATTTTATTATATAAAAAGGTAAGGTAAAAGATAAAACAAGATTATTTAATAAAAAAAAAATTCCAAGACGAGGAAAAAAAGAGAAGAAAATGACGCGACCACACCAATCAGTTGTTCTATAAGGTAATAATTTTTATCGTTATATAGCGATCGATTTAAGTGATACACCACAATAAAATTTAAATAATAATTAAAATAACAATTTGATATTACTACTACGTAGAAGGGGAATAAGCAGGCACCAGGTCAACATGCTTGCCTGGCATTGTAAGGGCATTCAGATAACTTCCTCAAATAGAGCACTGTTATTCGTTAAGAAGTACAATTGTCATGCATTTTTTATGTGACTTGACCAATTTGCCCTCCCATCTTTGCTTCAAAATGTGGGTCCAGATTTAATTTTCATTCCACGTGCTACATTTAGCCTTTATGAAACAGCCACTCATCTAACCGTGGGTGCCCACAAATATTTTACATTTCACACCTAGCTCTCCATTCTCATCTAGGGATAGCTAAAACTCTCATTAAGAATAAAATTATAGATGCAGAGTATATATTTCTACACAGGTAAGCATTAAGTTTGAAGCCATAACAACAGTTCTCCCAGTTTTTACACTAAATAATTACACCGAAAAAATAACATGCGTAAATATTACTCCCTCCGTTCTATTTTAATTGACAATAAAATTAACCGTATTAATCTTAATTTGTTCATTAGATGTATAACAACTATTTCTAAACTCTTTAGTCCAAGTGCAACTTTCGGAAAAATAACTAATTCGTCCTCCATATTTTAAAAAAAAAGGTCAAAATTTTGGACCAAATTTAACGCATGTTTAACTTTTGCTACTGTCACGACCCCAAATCCTAACATGCCGTGATGACGCCTATCGTGGAACTAGGCTAGCCGACCATCACTTTACTACGCTTTTGTTCAATCATAACAGTTCACAATTAGATAATCAGCAAGCAACCATAGCATAAATAATATAAATAAGTCTTAGCGTCCCCATAATATTCTAAACCACCTCCCAAGAACTGGAGTCAATAGTCATGAGCATCTACGAATAAATAAATCTAACTCTGCTAAAACTATAATG